>LPNX010839654.1:861243-926544 GCA_001517045.1 Pseudotsuga menziesii
ACACTGATTGATCAATTCTTGAGAGCACTGTTTCATTTATTTATCATACTGAAGGTTTGAATGCCATGCTCAGATTTAGTCATCCCATTGATCCATCTTTACAAAAACATCAAAAAACATTGAATTCTCAAGTTACCAGGCATACTTAGCTATAACCACTAAGTAGTTTCCTGGAGTGATAACAAAATGGCGCCGTTGCCGGGGAGCGAGGTGAGAAGCTGATCTTCCTGGGAGACGACATAGATCTACTCTTTGATGATAGAGAAAGGGTAGACACTTACTGGTTATAATCATCTATCTGGCGACTCCATGAAGGACAAACTCAGTGGCGACTCCATTGTTCAGAATTCTGCTGGTGATTCCACTGGTATGAATGGAAAAGATCTTAGCTAAGAGGTATGCGTTCTGTGATTTTTCAAGTATTGCTGGTTTTCCTAATCAAATACCTGCTAAAGATGAATGGGAGAACAGTCTTCCTAGATTTCGAGGAGAAGAGTGGGAAGTGCCAGCTGAACATTTACTGGACTTTCATGACTACATGCATCGGTTGCAGGTAGTGCATGAGGATGTTCAGATCCGGCTCTTCTGTTGGTCACTAAAAGGGATTGCCCATGACTGGTATCGGTCTTTGCCTAATGCTAGTATCAGCTCATTGGCTGATTTTCATGATGCCTTCCATGTGTTTTGTGAAGGAATATTTCCAGTTGATCTTCTCTATCCTCAATGCTGTAATGAGTTTTATTTATTGAATGAAGATCCAAATACTCATGATGAATTTGTTGCAGCAGAAGATATCTCTCACCATGATCAAGAGATAGGTAGTCTTCGGGGTGATGACCATAGTATAGATGCTTTCAACAGTATACCACATGCATCTACTACCTTAGACTATTATGTTGATCAAATTGTTCCCTTTGAAAGTTTTAAAGATGATAAACAGATTGATAGATCAGAAATTGAAAGTTTTGGATCTATAGCAGAGGTTGGACTGCCTACATGTAATATGGAAAGCAGTAAAGGTAGCTCTCAACTTCCGGATTTACAAACCAAGGGAAGTTGTCCGAACCATGAAGAACTGAACGGTCCAGATCAGCAACCTATCGTATATGTTCCTCCAACAAAATCCAGCAATCTACATTCATCAATGAGTTCGGTGAAGGAAACAAAGAGCAGCTGCAACACAGTCAGTTGGAGCAGCAGCTTCAAGAGGTATTTCATCATGTTTTTCATGACCCTATTGCTGATTTGTTGGATTCTTTCAGCAGCATGAATGTTAAGATATTTATGTCAGAAGAAGGTCATTTTATTCATCTGCTCAAACCTTTCTTCTGCATGATATGGTATTTGTTATTGTTGGGATCAAGATTCAGCAAGATGCCTGTAAATCATAATCTGACATGGCTGCATTGGAAATCCAGTGTTACCTGATCATGCTGCTCCTATTAGTTAGCGTAGGAGTAGGTAGATAGGAGAATAAGCTCTTTTCAGGAGCACGTAGATCATATTCAGTTGATTATTGAATAAGCAGAGCAGGTTGCATGTAAGCTACAGGTTTGCAGAGGGATCAGTGTTAAAGACTTGATGACTCCATGCCCAATGCTAAAGGCTACTGGAACTACTTGGTTCTGGGATTCTTCGGAACCTCACTAGGAGGATTCCATCCCCGAGTAGGAGCCAGATGTTATCTCCCAAATTGACCACCGTCATTTTGGTTGATAGAATGGGAAAAAATTGTTAACCCTATGAGTCTTGGCCTTCAAAATTCAAAATTTCAGCTTTCGGCAATCAGCTAAGTGCCGAAACAGGGCAGTTTCGGCAGCTAATATGGTTTTCCAGAATGACTTTAGCTACCGAAAACATATCCATGTGCAAAAATCAAATATTGCTTCGTACTCATCAAATCATCAAACGATCCTGTTGTAACTGCCGAAAGGAAAGATTGATGGTGCATTGCTTGCTCATTATTATAGTGGATTGAGAAATTGCTGCTGAAACATTTTGATATTCTCAGGATGTTATGGGATTTGACTGTGAGGAGCACACAAATTAGGAAGGCAGACATGGAGAAGAGAACATTCCGAACACTCCATCATGTGATGTGGAAAAGTTAATTCGTGGCAGAAATGACGTGTAGAAACTTTTCAACAAATAAAATATTCAAAGCTTGACACTGAGCGCCATTTCCTTTTCTTCATCATGAGTTATTTAGTTTCATATCCCGATGCACATGGGATTCTACTCAGCAAATAAAGGAGATAAAACGCAACCATCAGGCCGCATACAAAGATGCCACGAGGAGAACGATAGGTGCTCTGTCACAGCATGCAATCGGGGAGGATTTTTCTGCTGAAATCGCATGATCTTGTGGGGAGATTTTGACGGCCTTCCCGAACTCCAAATTCAGATCTGCAAGCACCAGTAGATAGCTTATGATCTGTAGATCAAAATCGACTATTTGAACGTGCAAAACAGACATCGGACGGCTGAGAAAATTGATTTTTTCCAAAGGCAGTTTTTTCAGGATTTCTACAGCTTTCGGCAGCTTAGGCGAGCCCCACAGAGCTCATTAGCTGCCAAAAGGACGGACTTCCGGCAGCTAAGGCACGAAATCAACAGAGTAGTTAATTGCCAAAAGCCTGTTTTTGGCAGATTCTCTCAAATTTCGCCCAGATCGCGGATTTATTAGCTGAAATGGCAAAAGGCTAATCAAAACAAATGCATTATGAATTATCTTATCAGTATCTAAAGGGGTTACGAACGAGATCAAAGTCACAGTGGTTGTTTTGTTAAGTTTGAACATCTTTTTAAGGAAACAACTCTAAGATCAAGTGCCCCAATTCAAGGAATCAGTTCCTCATCTTTGCAATTACTTTTCCATGTTGATGTTCCAGTTAACTGAACCAGATCCACATTTTTAGGATCTGGAAACTATTGTGTAAAGGCTATAAAGCCTGAGAACCAAGACTTTGTAGTGGTTCGATTTTGGATGCAATTCTATGCTATGGTATTCAGCTTTCTCATGCTAATATAGATCACAGGCTTCTCTCAGCTTTGATGTCAGTTTCCATTTTCTCTTTCACTGTATCAGTGTTGTCTAGCTTTGAATGTGAATGTTTACTTTGCATTGTTTAGCTCACAGCTTGGTATTAGTTTCTTAAATGTCTCTCGAGCCCTACTATGTATTGGTTTGGTTACATTTTTTCTTCATCCACCTTTGATATTATACACTGATTGATCAATTCTTGAGAGCACTGTTTCATTTATTTATCATACTGAAGGTTTGAATGTCATGCTCAGATTTAGTCATCCCATTGATCCATCTTTACAAAAACATCAAAAAACATTGAATTCTCAAGTTACCAGGCATACTTAGCTATAACCACTAAGTAGTTTCCTGGAGTGATAACAGTAGCCATGGTTGTTTATTCCTCTCATGGATCTATCTTGTATTGGTCTATAGCCATGATTTGGTTACATTTGTGTATGAGTCAAAAGTATTGATGTATTGCAGATTCCTACTCAATGACACTCTCTGATCAAGCTAGCTCTTACCTCGAAGTGACAACTTGTACTTCTCTCAAATCTCTCGCTTATCATATCCCTCTAAGCCTCATTCTTTGGGGGGCATTCTGCTATACCCAAATCCTATCACCAATATGTGATGAGACCCTTAACACCCTATGCTTTCCCTAAATCCCAAACTTGGAGTGGAAACATGCTCTGGATGTCAATTCTGCATGAAAAAACCTAGCACCATGCTTTCCGTTTAGCTGATGAGCGGTACCTTGTTCAGCACCGCCTGAGTCTTGTTATAGAAAAGTGGTGCCACCGTGTATGTGTTGTGTTCTTGAAGCGGTTCTTACCCTTCACCACTCTGTCATAAAGGAACAAAAGTGGTACCGTTGGTAAAATTGAAAAAAAAGAGGATTCTTGAGGCTTCTAGAACATGAGCCTCATGTCCTCCCTTTTCCCTATCAATCTAGGTTGGTTGGAGTCAAGATCCCTCTTGGTAGGATCTTATGGCCACCTCACCCACAATTCTCCCAAATATCCCTATCCGTTGAGCCCTATAAATACAAGCTCATATCCATAGTTGAGGGAGAGAACTGAATGGTAATGCTATGTTGTTGAAATCACTATCTATCCCAATCCATTGGAGAGCACAAGAGATCAAGTTGGAGCTATCGGGGATGAGGTGCTTGTCTTGTGGAGATTTTGTCAACACTAAGGAAATGGTTGTAAGATTCTTCATTGGTTTCTTAATGCAAATCTGATTTCTGTCCCACATATCTATTGTACTGATCTTACATGTATATGTTCATGGATTCCTTAGTCACTAGTATGGATGTATAAATAATGTTATGGTAGCTTTGATGTTCTTGTTTGTTTGACATTTTCTATAGGTACATAGGTTCATCATCAAAGCATTATTTGAGGTGTTTACAACATTCAAGGAAGGTCTTCATCCTTTATCATTCACTCATTTGTTTTGGATCGGAACCATTCAAACCAGAGGAACAACTTCTGTCCGTAGAAGGTGCAATATTCCTGACTACAATGATCCTCATTATTATATATCTTACAATTGAAAAGCTATCTCTATATAGGCTTGTGCCTTAATATCAAAGGTCCACTTCTAACTAACTTCTAGCTACTAATGACCTATGTCCACAAAACATGGTCAATTAATACATCAAATATTCAAAAGTGGTTCTTCCACCCATTGCGCTGATCCATCCTTGCACGATGTTGCATGGGCTTGTGCAGCTACCACAATGCTATGCAACTCACTTACCCAAAACCCCTACCAACACCCATGCACTAGTTGATATGGAGAAAATTTGGTGGTAGTCTTAACTATAGTCCAATAAGCGCAGAAATAAGGATTTTGCATAATACGTCAGTTTGTTTTTTTTTGACTAATGATCTTATGTAGAATGGACTTAAGGGATTTATTAACAGCTTCAACCTCACCATTCTCTTTGGGGTTGTAAGAAGAATATTGTTGTTGGTTATACCCTAGTTTCAGAGATAGTTTCTGTTGATGTATTTGTAACTTGAGAATGTATTCACTTGTATATTATACCCCAATGTTTATTTCAGGAAGTATCTGTAATGTAATTGAGTCATGTCATGCCCCGATGTTCTGATTGGGAGATTCAATAATGTAAACAAGTCATGTAAAGTCATTGAGATTTAGGGAAATAGTCCCCACAATTGTGTCAAGGTTAACCCTCCTTATTTATCGAAGGAAAAAGTCCCTATAGTTGTGGGGCACTAGGCTTATTAGACTCTCCTAGAGATGTCAGCCCTAGTAAGTAACTATTAAGTGGGACTGACATGTTGAAGTGGACATTAAGTGAATCAAAGAATATAAATAGAGAGTGAGCCTCTATAATTATCAAACACACACTCACTCACTAAGGTGCATGAGTGAGACAGGAGAAGCTCTCTCAAGTGTGAGAGAGAGAACAAGTTGTGGAGATCATCTTTTATGTTTTCAGGTTTTACTACTACCGTTGGTGCTCATTCTATATCTAAGGAAGTTTTGGGGTTTTCTCATTTATGGTTTCCCCGAGGAAAAGGCTTTGTGTCTCTTGTCTCTTGTGTCTATTACTGTGCATGTTATTCTCTCAGATAAGATCCTAAGATAATGCTAGCTTGAATGATAAAAATCTAACATGGTATCAGAGCTAACCTAAGAAGAAGACATTGTGCAACTATGGAAGATAGGGATTCTTGTTTTTTGGGTCTCTCTCCACAATCCATTAGCAAAAGTATGCTAGGTTGACTCTCCATTGAAGGGTTCATCTTTCTGTTGAAGCAGAATTCGATTCCAAACATTGTTGAGTTTTTTGGTGCAGGAAATTAGCACTTCTTAGAGAGGAGTAATTTTTGAGTGAGCCTAGAATAGGATTTCTCTCCTCATCAAAATCAAAGTTTAGAGACTTGGGTCGATATTTTTGGTTGCGTGTAACTCTAGGAAAGTTAAGCCCTAGTTTGACCTCGGGCCATAAAAACCATAAAATACTAAAACTGATAAGTTTTGGTACATTCGCTATATCTCAAGATTGGAGACGGCTCAGGAGCTAAAACTTTCATAGGATGAAGATAAAATCCTAATGTACATTGTATCCCATATTCCACCTCATATTCTCTATATTCTAGGAGATGTGATTCGTCCAAGTTAGGGTTCCATCCTCTTCAAGGATTCATCCCTAAATACGACACCTGGGAAGAATTTCTATATCTTGGGATACCAAGGTCCAAATGAAATTTCTCAAGATGTTCCAGAAAGGGCACAGATTGTAATTTTGGTGGTTGAAGTTTTAGAACCAAAAGATGAAACAGTGACATGTGTTAGTTTGTACAACTTCTCTATGCTGAACAATCCCAAAATAGGTCACCTTGGGAAAACGATCATAAGTCCCAATTGGTGAAACCAAATCTGATGAAACCTATGGTTTTGAAACAGGGACAAGTGAGGATACCTCGGTGAAAAGTTTAAGACATAGAGGAGTAGTAATTTCAGAGATACCATAGAAACAGTATCAGGCATTTCTGCAGAATAAATTGGAAAACTAGGGCTTCCTATTTCGAGAGCTTCCCTCCACTGTTTTCAGAAAATGAGTACACTGGATAGCTCATCTTGAAGAGGTATATCTATATATCTAATCAGATCTAAAAGATTCAAAGTTTTGAAAATTAGGGTTTCTTTGACAAACCCTATATCAGTCAGCTTCGAAACTAGAACAGACACCTCAAATTGGTAAGATCTAATATTTTGCTATTTTCATTTGAGGTTCTCATTTCAAAGTGATCTATGACATTAGCTTGATGATAATATTTGTGAAGCTGAAAACTTCCAAGCATGGAAGTATATGATCTCTCTGAATAAAATGAATTGGACACCTACACAAGTAGAGAGGTTCCAGTTCCATAGCGAGATGAGGCTAAAAGCCTTACACCAGAAGAACTTGGTCAAGGCCAAGAATATCATTGCTAATTCAGTCATGGATCACCTTATACCACAAGTTTCTTCCCTAAAGACACCGAAAGAGATGTTTGATTCCTTGACCAAGCTATTTGAAGGGAAGAACATAAATCAGAATATGACTTTGAGAAAACAGTTGAAGAATGTGAAGATCCAGAATGCAGAGACCATACAATCATACTTTATGAGGGTCTGTCAAATCAAAGAACAACTTGTAGCAGTAGAAGAAGAAGTGGATAATGAAGAACTGGTGATAGCCACCTTGAATGGCCTCCCAGGATCATGGGAATCCATTCATGCGAGGAATGTGTGCTAGAAGGAAGTGATTACTTTCAGCAGACTCTGGGAAGAGTACACACAAAAAAATGCTCAAATCATAATAAGATAAAAGAAGATGGGAGCAACTGAATATAAATATTTCATGACCCAAAGAATATCCCTCAAGAGATGAGGAATACGAAGGACTCAACTCTTATCCATATTAGCATTTGGATGAGAAATGATGAATGAAGAAGATGATGAAGCTGAAAGAAGGAGTCTACCCATGAAACAAATAAAGATAAGTATTCAATTGTCATTTCATGATATTGTTCTGGTTATGCATTTGTTTATATTCAGTTGATGTATTATGCATGATAGAATGTGTGCATTAATGACAATATACTACTAATATGCATGTTATGGGTAAGTAGCTCATGGTGCTATATAACTATCCATTGCTTCTTATCTAGAATGAAACCTCTTCACTAACATATTGGATTAGTGCACAATCTCAATGTTGTCCTGGTAGAGATGGAAGGCATCTAGAAAGTTTCCATGAGATATGGATGAATGTTGTATTGGCTAAAATAGTTTCATGATTATATCTTTATGCATAAGAATTTACCATTATGAATATGCATTATGAAATGTTTCTAATCATAGAACTGGTGCATTTGACTTATAGGAAATATCGTGTACAATCACCTACAAGGAAAGAAGGATGAGACTTGTTCCGAAGAACAAGTGACGACAGTTCAAGATTCACTCTAATAATCCAAAATGAAGAATGATGTCTAGGATGCAGTATAGAGACCTGAAGAGAAGTTCGTAGTTCCATCATGCAGTAGATGGAAACATCATGGGATACAAGGCAAGATTCATAGCATGAGGCATAGACTATGAAGAGACATTTGTAGCCACTAGAAATACACATGACAGGAATAATCATGTGTGCAAATGAAAGAAGGCCTTGTATGAGCTCAGAAGAAACCCGTTGGATAACACATACATGAGGAGCTTGATGAAGACCTGAAGCTTTGCTACAAGGTTGAATATGAAAGTATATAGAGGATGACAAGCTCAAATATGGGTGTGAGAAGAACTTTTGAAAAAGTTCAAGATAGATGATCTTGGTATCCAATGATCCTATATGGATACATAGAATATTAGTAGCAGAGGAAGCTACTTGTCACTCCGGTATGAAAGACAGAGGGAGAATGATGCTCTGCTTCAGAGGGAGTGATTGTAGATTATCCTGAGGTTTGACATGGTATGATAGGATGGACAAATTACTAATGACTCTAGGATTTACTAAGAGTAAAGAGGATTCCAACCTTTGCTTCAAGGTTGAAGGTAGAAGACCAGTGATGCTCCTATTATATGTCAATGACTTGTTCCTGATAGAAAAGAGGAACTCATTAAATTTGCAAGAAGAAGACTTGGTACCAAGTTCGAGATAAAGGACTTGGGGATGATTCACTACGTTCTAGTCATGGAGGTGTGGATAAGGGAAGTATGCAGTAGAGATATTGAATAGGTTTAGGATGATGGACTGCAAGGCCATAACCACACCTATGGCATCGAACATGGAACTATTGAGTAATGCTTCATTAGAGATGGTTGAAACTACGATGTATCGTCAGATGATTTACCTAACAAATACAAGACCAGATACTTGCTTTGCTATGAACACATTGAGACATGTTCACCTGATGGTTGCAAAGAATGCAGTGAGGTACCTAAAGGGTATAGTTGATTATGGGCTCAAGTATGAGGTGAATCAGAAGATTAACCTGGAGGGTTATGAGGATTCATACTGGGTAGGAAGTTCCATTGATAGGAAGAGAAATTCGAGGTGCTACTTCATTATGGGATCATGTGTGATCTCTTGGTTTGGCAGGATGGAGTCCTGCATGGCGCTAAGTACAGCTGAGGCAAAATATGTTTCCACTTTCTATTTGGGAGGTAGTATGTTTCTTTTGAAAACTACTATTTTATTTTATTGATCTGACTTACATTTTTGTATGATGCAGAGAGGAGCAGTGAAGCTCCAGTATGTGATCCAGATCGAGATTTCTCGAAAGAGGGAGTTCTAGCATGGTCAGTCAGATAGGTTGTCTGAGCATAAATCCCGACGAAGCTCATAGGTTGCTTAGATGTAAATAGACCTGTAGGTTGTTCTCATATGTAATCGGTCCTGGTGAAGCTCACAGGTTATCCTTGAACATAATAAGACCTGATGTGATTCTATGCTAGAAATGGCCAAAGTGAAGTTTGAGTACTTCAGGGATAAGCTTGGTGTTCTCCAGATTGAGGTTCCCTCCAAGGGGAAATGATGAGTCTTTGAACCATTCTAACATGGTGAGAGGATTAGGTTCCTTCCACGATCAGATGTAAGTGCTGAGCCATTTTGTCATGGTGAGAGGATTGGTTCCTTCCATGTAATATGTGAGTGCTAAGCCATTCTGATGTGACTGTAGGATTGGTTCCTACATGATCAGATATAAGTGCTGAATGCCATTATTGGAATGGAGGTACCTAGTCAGTAACTAGGAATACTCATCTTGGTGCTGAGATGTCATTCTCTGGGAGAATGGAGGCACTTGGTCAGTTACCAGGAATCCATAGTTTGGGATTGATATCCATTCTGGTGCGATGTGTTTACACATGGTCAGATGTAAGTGTAGATCCATTCTAATGCAGTGTGTTCTCACATCGTTGGATGTAAGTGCATAGCCATTCCGATGCGGTGTGTTCTCACATGGTCAGATGTAAGTGCAGAGACATTTCGATGCAGTCTGTTTGCACATGGTCAGATATAAGTGCTGAGCCATTCTGGAACGATGTGTTTACACATGGTTAGATGTGAGTGTTGGTCCTTTCTGACAAGATGAGGTCAAATGTGAGAGCTGGGAGTGCTTTTCTGACAAGATGAGGTCAAATTTAAGTGTTGGGTGGGTCATTTTGACTTAGGGTCAGATATAAGTGCTGAAGAAAACCTATATGGAGGCTAGGCCTACAACCAGCATGAAAAAGGGTTGGCTCTGTAGAACTTCCTGTGACAAGAAGAATGAAGAGATAGCACCATTTGATTGAGATAGCAGAAGCAGTAATGATGATGATCATTTAGTGATGATCCAACTTTCATGATGATCTAGATCAAGTGATGATCTAGACTTGATGATGATCCAGTAGTGACAATCAAGATCAAGTGATGATCCAGACTTGATGATGATCCAGCAATGACGATCTAGATCAAGTGATGATCTAGACTTGATGATGATCCAGCAGTGACGATAAAGATCAAGTGATGATTTAGACTTGATGATGATCTAGCAGTGATGATCCAGATCAAGTGATGATCCAGACTCGATGATGATCCAGTGATGATCCAGACTTGATGAAGATGACTTGACAATGAAGATGACTTGAAGATGAAGATGACTTGATGATGATCCATATGATACAAAGAAGAAGACTTGTGCTGATAAATTGTGTCGAGAGAATACCTTCCTAGTTAAGAGGGAGTGTTGATGTATTTGTAACTTCGGAATGTATTCACTTGTAAATTGTACCCCAATGTTTATTCCATGAAGTATCTGTAATGTAATTGAGTCATGTCATGCTCCGATGTTCCGATCGGGAGATTCAATAATGTAAACAAGTCATGTAAATTCATTGAGATTTGGGGAAATAGTCCCCACAATTGTGTCAAGGTTAACCCTCCTTATTGATTGGAGGGCAAAGTCCCCATAGTTGTGGGTCACTAGGGTTATTAGACTCTCCTAGAGATGTTGACCCTAGTAAGTAATTGTTAAGTGGGGCTGACATATTGAAGTGGACATTAAGTGAAAAAAAGAATATAAATAGAGAGTGAGCCTCTCTATTTATCACACACACACTCACTCACTGGGGCGCATGAGTGAGATAGAAGAAGCTCTCTCAAGTGTGTGAGAGAGAACAAGATTGGAGATCATTAGAGGAAATTTCAATTCAAAATGGGCCTTTTATTTTCAACTCAAATTCCATGTCATCATGTGTTAGCCAATGAAATTGCTTTAAATTTGAAATGCCGTATAGGTCTTAAACACTTTTTTAATATAAATTTGGGGATAGGTATCATAAAAAAAAACTACTTTTTTTGTTTGCATTTTCGACATATATCCCCATTTGTTTACTCAAATTTTGATCAAGAGAGCTCATTGGGTGCATAATTAAGTTCCACATCCAACGAGTACCCACTCGTCATACTTTTGATGGACCGCGCTACCCGAAAAACAAGAAATACCTAAAAAATGTGATAATGATGTCACAATCACGTTTTTTCAGTATTTCTTGTTTTTCGGGTAGCGAGGTCCGTCAAAAGTATGCCGAGTGGGTACTCATTGGATGCAGAATTTAATTCTGTATCCAACGACCTATCTTGATCAAAATTTGAGTAAAAACACGGGGATATATGTCAAAAATACAAACAAAAAATTAGTTTTTTTCTTTTCTTCCTCCAAAATTAATAAATATTATTTTATTATTTTAACTATTATTTTATTAACTTTTTTAGGAGGAAAATTTTGAGTTGAAATTTACTCTAATGATATTTTATGTTTTTAGGTTTTACTGCTACCATTGGTGCTCATTCTATCTCTGAGGAAGTTGCAGGGTTTTCTCCTTTATGGTTTCCCCAAGGAAAATTCTTTGTGTCTCTTGTCTCTTGTGTTTAGTGTTGTGCATGCTATTCTCTTAGATAAGATCCTAAGATAATGCTATCTTGAATGATAAAAATATAATAGTTTTTCCATCATCTTGTTTTGGAATTTCCTGGCATGGTCAATGACAAGCTCCTTCAGGATCCTGAACCGAGTGATAATATGATTGAACATGAAATAAGCAGTTGTTTCATCATCATATTGTAGGCATAGAATCATACCAATTCATGAAGTAATACACAACCACTATATTGTGATGGTGCCCCCCATTAAAATCTAGGTTTCAATCCATAAAATCCACCCCCGACTTAGTGAAGAGACCGAGGATGATAATTGGGTGTAATAGGGTAGGATGCAAGTGCATGTTCCACGTGAACACCTAGAAAGGGTGACATCACTTGACCACATTAACACAATATTTAAATATCGACGACCAATAATAACCCACTCTAATCATTTTTATGGTTGTAACAAGCCCAGAAATATGACCACCACACGCCCCACTGCAGAAATCATTTAGCACAACCTTAGCCTCTTCGTGAATCAAGAATGATGCAAAACGAAATCTACCCCATAATGATACAAAGTGTCACTGATGATGAGACAGTTCTTAGAGTGATAACGTAAGAATCAACACTCATCCATTAGGAGGTGAGGGGGAACCTTCAAATTCTATATATAGATGATAATCTCACCATACCAAGGGTCTGTAGATGAAATGAGAAATATGTGTTCATCCAAAAATGAATCTTCATGAGTCTCATCTTGATCCAGACTAGGGAGATCTGACAAAAGCTCAATAAATACTAACGACTTCTTTTATTTAACGGAAAAAAATTTGAGGTCGAACTCTTGTAAGATAACAATCCATTTATTATATCCCCCCTATCATTTGTCTAGTCAAGACAAATTGAAATGGATTGATATGGAATATAATGGTATTCTAGCAAAGAAAGATATAATGTCTCAAATGTTAAAATGCATGAACAGTCGCTAAGGATGATTTCTCAACATGACTTTATCATATTTTTTCATTAATAAGATTATGGATAATATAGTAAATAACTTTCTCTTGGAGCTCATCATCCTCTTGAACCAGAACCATACCAATCATCTCTTGAGATGCAGCCACATACAACAAGAAATACCTTCGATAGTCAGGTGGAATAATCATGGGGGTCGATGCCCAGGATTTCTTGAGAGCATCGAAGGACTCCTGGGATCACTCATACCATATGAATAGAGTATCCCTTTTCAACAAGCACATAAATCCTTTGGTCAAATCGGCATAATTGACGACAAATCTATGTAAGAAATTATCCATCCCTTGGAGACTCTGAATGTTTCTAATCATGAATGGGGGAGAAAATTGTAATATTTCCTAAACCTTTAAAGGCTCAACCCTAATCCCCTCCTTAGAGATGATAAACCCCAATAAACGACCAACCTTGACACAAAAGATGCACTTTTGAGTATTTAACTGAATTTTATAACGACGACATATTTCAAATACTAAACACATATGATATCAATGATCCACCCTCAAACCAGAGTGAGAAGCTAAGTCATCAAGATAAACCTTGATAATACATTTAAGATCATGAAAAGTGAAGTTCATGGCTCACTGAAAAGTATCTCCGGTTTTTTTAAGGCTGAAAGGAATTTTTCGGTATGAGAATGTACCCCAAGTGTTGGGCACCCTGCATGCAAGTTAATTAAAAGCAACATATAGAGTGTTCAATATAAATTGTCAACCCAGGGAAGTCTCTTATTTCAAGGATAATATGCACTATATATGATTCAAACACTAGGTAGCTGATGTTGTAAGTAAATGTTCCTACTTTCCTGTTCAGCCACACTCATCCCTTAATCTAATTTACCTTCTCAAGAATATAATCACAAGTACCTTCTTACGATTCTTAATCTAGCATTAAAATATTTAGGAAATAAAATCTAGATTAGTTTTGCAGAAAGTAAAATAGCTAATTACCAAACCATATAAAGATCCATCCAACTATATTGATTCAATTATTACAGAAATTCAAAGTACAAGAATTAAATTCAGCTATTCTAGAAATTCAAAGTACGGGAATTAAATTCTGCAATTATAAATGCGAAGGAACAAACTGCAAAGATCTAAATAAAACAACAATTGAAAGAAATAGGGATGAACAGGGCTGTTACATATATCAAATAGTTGCATAAAAGAAATTTAACCTATACAGTCGACTAACACACCACACCACTGCAGTTTTACAAGAGATGCAATTACTGATCATTCAAATGACACACAGCAAATCGATAACTGTTGCAGCTTACTGTAATTAAATAAATTTATCAACAAATCACACAACAGAATAAATAAAATACCTAATTAACTCAACAACCCTTGTGGGAAGGCGGGCCTATCCTTCACACAGAGATGCTGGAAGTAACACAGGTTAAAACATTGAGATCTAAAGAATCAAACTCCTTGTATTAAAAGTGGTAGATGAGCACACAACCTTAGCCACAACTGGTATAATAATTTGGTTAAATTTTCAAGCCTTGGCTCAGAATAGTTCCCAGTATTTATACAATTAAAATCATAACATCTTCCTACTATTATCAGGAAGCCATGAAGATCTCTGATCTTTGGGCTGCCCTAATTACGATGAGTTGTTACAGTCGTAGAAAGATGAGAGTAGAAGATATAGGAAATCTTTTATTTGAGCCATAAATAATGATCATGATTAATTGAGAAGATACTCTGTGGATTGTATCTAATTTTGAGTAGTGGCACACTATTGCCTTCGAATTTGTTGTCGCCTGTTGCAGGTACCCTTGTACAGCTCGTGTGGAATAATACCCTTGGACTGTGTTCTTTGGGCAATGATGGAATGGATGAAAATCAACTCAGCAATGAATGTCCACCCCTCCTTTTTCATGTTGCAGCTACCCTTGTACAACTCACATGGAATAATACCCTTGGACCAAGTTCTTTGGGAAACGATGGAATGGATGGAAATCAACTCAGCAATGAATGTCCACCCCTCCTTTACATCTTGAATTATCTTTATAAAACCACCATATGTTATCATAATTTAAGATGTAAATCCCTGATTACCACAATCCTAAGCATTAATAAAATAAGACAATGATTAACCTTACCTGCATGGCTTGAGGGACCAAGTGAAGGAAAAAAATCTATTTGGTATACATAATAGAGTAGGATGAGACAAAAAGAGGTAGATAAGGGTGGTAAAAAAGGGGTCATTTCTAGGCCCAACATCTCCCCCCAACTGTCCTATTGCATGTCCTCATGCAACAACCTCCATTATTCTGAATCTGAATTTGACATTGTGCTTCGTTCATGGAGAGAAGAAAAGTTGTGTGGGAATTTAGATGTTCCCTATTTTTCTACAAATCCCTTATGGACAACCCAACATCTCTAACACTTCTTCTCTTCTTCTCTTGTTAACAAGAAATATCCCCTATATAGTTTTGTTGGCCACCAGATGAGAGGAAATTTGAATTTGAGTCCCAGCCAATTAACCCCACATTCCCTCATGCATCCAACATATCCCTCAACCCTGGAACGTGCTTGTTCAAAATTCCTATAATAGTAGGGATCCCTATTTCTAACGGTTGAAGAGGCAACCTGCCATCTATGCTGGCTACCTTCCAAATCCATTCGTTGATGCATGGAAATCTAGTTGACACAAGTAGAAATAACCCTTTCTTGAAGTTCCATTATATGCTGAGTTTGGATGGGACATGAGAGTACACTTTGATGATGAGCAAGGAGAAGACGAGGATTCTGAGGTTTTCTTCAAATCCAAATATTAGAGTGGGCCTCATTGTGAGAGAAAGTTTGGAAAGACCTTTCCAAATGAACATGATTTCTCACAAAGGAGGCAAAATCCCTCAACTGAACATCACCTGAGAAAGGGAGAAGATTCGAATGGCAGTCCAAAGGGAAAGCCCACTCATGCAAATAAAGCTCACACAACAAATTATGGTCCTCAAAATCACTTCCCATAAATGTTTCCAGGAATTTAGCTGAGGTTTCTATTTCATACGGTCTCCCTTCTTTTACAGCCCTCAGTATAAATCAAATGAAGTGCTCAAATAAAAATACAGGGTAAGAGGAAGATGGTACTCTAGTACCCAACAATTCCTGAGAAAGAGTATACAAGTGATGTTTTTACACCTACATAGACTTGAACGTTTTCAGCTCCTTTAGCTCCTTTTGTAACTCTTCCCCATGGATTTTCCAGGTCATGAGTTCTTCTACCCATTTTTCCTTCAATTCCCTAATGGTCTTTCTATGTTCAACAAGGGAAACCATCCCTTATTGATATTTCTCCACCTAACTCCTCCACTTCCTAACTTCTATTCTCAAGATCAAGATTTCTTTTGCCAGCTTCAGGATTTCTTCATCTTCAGGATGTTATTCATTATCAGAATCCAAATTGATAAAATTTTGAGGAAGTTGAGTCCATACCTTATCACCTGATGTGCCAAATTGAACATCCTATACTTCTAAAATCACTTCTGGGGCTGCTGGTTCTTGTGTAACATCGTACCTTCCTGGAATTTCTCCTACAGCAACTTCAACCATAGGTGTTTCTGAAACAAATTCTAGAGATGTCATTTCTTATGTAATAGCATCATCTCTTTGTAGTTCTCCTATAGCAACTTCAGTAGCTGATTACGAGGATGTTGGTTCTTATGGGACAACCTCCTCCTGAATTTTAATCTCCTTATCTGCTTGATTGTCAGCTACAGCTTTGACAATGGGATGTAAGGCCATTGGTTTTTATGTAATAGAGCCCCACCCTTCTCTTTCTTCATTCTATTGGGATTGTAGAGTTTCTTTCATGTATTTTGCAATATGGAGTTGTTCCTCAAGGATTTCAGTGTCCCCTAAGGATTGTAATTGCATTTGTTCATCCTCTCCTAAATCCAAATCAGGAATGAATTCCACCCAGGTATTGAATTATTCTTGTAGCCTGAGAGTCTCTGTAGAGATTTCCAGGGATGTTGGTTCTTGTGTAGCAACATTCTAGTTAACTTCCTCATTTTCCTACTGTTGGGATTCCATTTCTATTATCTCTGTGTCTTGAGATCGTCCAGGAGTCACAATGCAAAATTATTCATTAAATTCCAGAATATTTTCAATCCCTGGTTATTCTTCCCCCATTTGGGTGGTGACTTCAACAAGAATATTCATAGATGTTGGTTCTTGTGTATCAGTGTCTTGTTCAACCTTATCATCATTTTGCTGCTAGGGTTCCATCTATATTAGTTCTATGCCTTGAGAAGGTTTAGGAGTCACAACGTAGGCTTCTTCAACAAAATCAGGAATAATCTTGGCCTCTGGTTCACCTGTCCCAGTTTGGGTGGCAACTTAAATAGGAATATTCAAAGATGTTGGTTCTTGTGTATCAACACCCTATTTATATGATACTTCCCTTTGTTGGAGTTTCTCTTGGGGATATTCACCATCCTTCCAATCAGGTTTTCCTTGTTCTTCCACAACTATAGGTACGGGTTGTTGTGTCACAAAGGCATGAACTATGACTTTGTAACCAGACTGGTTAAACATTTCTCCACACACAAGACAAACCACTCTTTCTTCCTCATCACCATCCTCAGCAAGAGTTGATCCTTCTAATTTGTCTGCAGCTTCAACCAGTGTGTGCACCTTCCTTTCCACATGTTTCCTGCATTCTTCCTTCCAATTTTCTAGTTCTTTCCATAGTGATTGTACTTCCTCCTTTAATAACCCATTTTCATACAAAATTCCCTCAATTTGAGGTTCTTCTACAGATGATTCTTGTGGGGCATCATTTTCTTTGGGTCTCAGAGTGGGGAATTCGATCTGGGCTTCTATGGTTTCCCGTATTTCCCATGATGCTTCTACTACTGTAACTGACCTGGTTCTTTTTCGTATCATTGGTGGTGATGCCCATATTTCTTCTTTTGATCTCCTCCTTTTCTTCTGTGGTGCTAGAATTTCCATATTTGCAACTAATGTTGAAGGGATATCCTCTGTCTCAGCATTTTCCTATTCTTCCTCAATCAGAGTTCCTCCTCATTCAGGGGAATATTCAATGGTCAACACCTCCATGTTTTATTCTATTATCATGGCTCTAACATCCTCGTCTTTAGCTATTGCAACATCTAATGCTGATCTAGTTTCAGCCTATGTTGTCAAAGCTTCCATATTATTTAATCTCTTTACAGGGTTTCCTTGTGCATTTTCCTCCAATTAAGTTGCATGTTCTTCTGACTGATCCCCCGATCCAGTCTCATTTCCCCCCCCAACTAAATTGGAGGGACTCCGAACCTCCTGTTGTTCTTCATTTCCCCCCAACTATTGATTGGCAGGCTCTTCTTGGTTTTGAATAGGCCCCATGAGTACAGGTACTTCTACTTCTTCTTCTATTGAAATGCCAGGAAAAAGGGAGGGTTCCTAAATTTGACCAGTGAATTGCTCCCATGTTTGGTTCTATTGAGCTAAGGCCTGTAAAATTATTAATTTGATTAGGCCATGGGGGTAAGGGAGGAGTTTGGATGCTTATCTGTTCTAACAAACCCCACCATATGGTGTAAATCATTGAATAGGTAAAATGGAATGTTCAGTAAGGCCCTATGATGGAGATGAGATAATAGAGGAAATTCAGAGTAATAAACCATTTGATACCTACCTTCACAGGTGATATAATTCTTGAGGAAAATTTGTACTTGATCCCATGGCCAAGGTAGTGACTGTAACGCTATCCCTCTCTATGACTGCCGAATGTGCTCCCCCTCTCTCAGAAAATCCTATACTACAGTAGCATTGGGGGTTCTTTAACCAAACCAGGCTCTTCCCACCTAAGGAAGGCCAGTGACCTCAGGCACTATTTCTTCAGAGACTTTGATATGTAACCCCTGAAACTCTGAGTGGGTTTCTATAATATTTAAGGAAAATTGTAGAGTTTTCTTGCGATGAAACCCATTCAGGCGTTGGAAGAATTCATTCCGGCCCGTAGCTTCAAAAATAGCAAAAAATTCAGCATTTCTTCTTAGTTCTCGCATATTTGGAGGTTCATGCTGAGCTTGGATACCCTTGTTTGTTTGACTTCAAAAGTGTTTCTCAGTCTTACAGATTACAGGTCCCGATAATGGAGGTTAAAGCACAGAGTATGCACGAACAACTGAGAGTGGATTTGGGTAAATTCAAAAAGGTTAAGAGCATAGAAATGTTTGTAATTTTATCCCAAATTAGGAAAGGTGGTGATTATCAGGTAACATAAATAGCCATTAAGTTGTATGAGTGGATAGTTAACGATATGCAGGTGTAATAATGGGCACAGAAAGGAAGGTATCACTAATGTTGTCAAATCTAGTTAACGCTTAATCAAGTAAATAATCAGAACCATACCTTCAAAAATATGCGATGAATGGTGACCTTTGGAAAATAGTAGTGCGTGTAAAGTGCAGCCATTTAAATTTAATCATTATTTTAGGTATGCTGGAATGACCTTTTATGTCGGCAAACCAAAACCATTGTGTCAATTTTGTCGGAAACATAATGAATGTTGAAAAATAAATTGGAATCGTCGGCATCAGGAATTGTATCTAGATCTGGAGGAGTCACTAAACAAAGTTGCAAAGAATTATGCCAAGAATGGAGGAGTCGCATCTGCATACCATAGAGAAATCAAGCAGTTTAGCATAGTTGTGGCCGTGAATTATAGAAAAATCATCCAGTTTTGGCGGATTCATAACTATCGAAAATGGTAAAAAATGAACAAAAGTGAAACAGTGTCACAGCTGCCGAAAAAGGTGAAAATGGACCAAAGTGAAATGGTGTCGCAGCTGCCAGAAAAGGTGAAAATGGACCAAAGTGAAATGGTGTCACAACTGCCAGAATTGAAAAAAGGAATTAATTTGATGGTGTTGTAGCTGCGCAGAATGGGGTAAAGGGCAGGAATTTATGGTGTTGCAGCTGTGCAGAACGGGGTAAAGGACGGGAATTTATGGTGTTGCAGCTACACGAAACGGGGTAAAGGGAGGGAAAGGCTAGGATTAATATTCAGGGTTTTTCCAGAATATACCTTGATAGGAACGCTTTTCAAATTTTTCAACACTAGAACTATGTGAGTGTCACTGACAAATGTCTCTTCTGTGATATTTTCTTGTTCCTCTTCACCTAGAGTATCATTTAGGATCTGATAAATTTTCTTATTGATAGAAGTGGGTTCACTGATGAAATTATTAATGGCATCATCTTCAGTTTCATCTTTAAAAGTTAATCCCTTACCTATCATTAATAATGGCTGAATTCCCTCTTCCTCCTCTGGCTCCATCCATAACGGAGTTTCAGTTTCTAAGCTCGACTGAGCTAGAGGACAGAGAGTGAGGTTCTTTATCTTGGTTCCATATGATATGGTCATAGACCCAAATTGACAACTGATGCAAGTGTCAGATGTAGCTAACCAGGGCCTTCCCATGATCAATTGGTGTCCTCCTAGCTATGACTTAGGTTGTAAAACCAAGAATTCAGCAGGATACTCCCAAGAACCAACTGAGATAATGAGATCATCCAAGATTCCTTCAGGTTTAATAGTGGATCTATCTACCAGTTCTAAAATGGTAGGAGTTGGATTGAGATTAGTGAGCCCAAGTTTTTTTATAGTTTCAATAGTCATAACGTTAATTGCTACTCCTAAGTCTACCAATACATTGGGTATTTGTGTGTGCCCAATCTGCACAGTGACAGTGAGATTCCCAGGGTCATCGTATTTGGCCAAGATGGTTTTTCCCATTATTAATGCAGATAATTTCCCTATGAAATGAACAGTGGGAGGTTCCCTAGGTTTCCTTCCTAGTTTCCTTGTACACAGATCCCGAATAGTTCTAGCATAGATAGGTACGTCTTGAAGGGCCTGAAGGAGTGGAATTTTAACATAAAGTTTTTTTAACTCTCCTAAGAGGTTAAACTGAGTTTGTCCCACTACCTTTGGTAACATTAATATTTAAGGGTATGGCGGTTCCTTAATCAACTGTGTAGGCTGTGTGTCGATAAATGTGTCTTTTAGTGTCTCAACCGTCATATTAGTAGGATGTTCAGCGTCTTCAATAATGGGGGTCACTGTATTGGATAAATATTGTGGATTCATCCCTTCTTCATGCACAGAGGATGGAGCATCCTCAATGATCAAAGGCTCCACTACCTTTCCTGATCGTAAGCAGATATCGTTGCAGGGTACAAGAGTAATGGAGTAAGAATGCATGTTGACAGTTTCAAACTGATGTACTGCTTTATTATTTGGGTTAGGGTTAGGTTGAGTAGGCAGCTGTGGTCGTATCGGCATATTGGGGACAACATTATTCTGGAGTTGAAACTATGGATGCTGATAAGGCTGAGGATATTGTTGAGGAGGGTATGGCTGCTGAGGAAATGTTTGATGTGGAAGATATTGAGAAGGTTAGTTATGGGGAAACTGGTTCCCTGGATGGAAATTATTCTATCTAGGAGACTAAGAATTTTGTTGGTTTGGTGGTTCGGGTGGCTGTGTCCAGGGGTTCCAGGAGTTAAAATTTTGCATTGAAGGTTGAGAGGGGTACCATTGTGGATTATAATAATATGAAGGGGATTGTGTATTCATATGATGCATATTATTCCAATTATTCATGTTTATAAAAAATGGAAACAAGTCTGGAGTCATACCTTGATTTCGAGGCTTCCGGGGATTTTTTTGTGCAATAAAGTAAGATGGTTCCACATTTGGAGTTGATGCCTATAGAAAAAAATTCACTTGAGGTAGTGAAGGGAATTATTTTGTGTCATGGTTCAGCTCACACAGCTGACATACTTCTACCTTGTCGAGCGGGCACTCCTTTCAAGGGTGGTTCTTCCTACATTTAGGGCAGAATACACCTAGTGTGAGATCCTCTACTACATGTTTCTGAGTTTCCCTTAGGACATCTATTTCCAAGGACATGGAGCTCATCATTTATGTTTTGACATTTTTGAGGAGATTTCCTATCTTTGCACGGGTGGCTCCTCCATTAGATGAATTTTGCGTTCTGTCAAAGACATCATGTTAACCCAAAATATCCCTCACTCACCTCTACATGGCCTACACCACCCAAGGACACCCATACATGACCTTGGTAACACCCCATTAGACCCCCACACCCTAAAAAAGGCTTAAAATGAGTAAAAGGGCTTAAAAACCCCAAAAAGGAGCCTAAATAACTCTCCTTGGGGCTAAAGCCTCCAAAAAGGGGCTAAAACCCCTAAAAGGAGCCTAAAAACCTAAAAGGAGCTAAAGTTAGAGTGAAAGGGGATAAAATCCTGAAAAAGGGGCTAAAGCCCTAACTAAGGGCTTAAAACCCTAAAAGTCCCCAAAAAAGCTATAAAAGGAGGGTGGGGGGTCACTCTCAAACAACACCTCTATTGCATACTATTATGCTGCTCGTGGATTCCTTGAGACCTCTTTTCCTCTCAAACCACACATATCCCCCTCTCTTCCACTCATCTTCCCCATTGATCCATAGCTCTTCCATTGCTGAGTGAGATAGGGAGGTGCTTCCAGCTAGGGCATGGTGGCCCATTTCACCAAAGGAGATGTATAACATCATTTTGTTTATGTATTTGCTTTGTTAGTTTAGTCATTTTCTGACCACCATTTGTTTGTAGGTTTGATTTCTAACATGTTTGCAAGTTTATTGCAACTTAATAGTTGTTTGCAGGTAGCCAAGGAGAAGCCCTAACCTTGCTTGTAGAAGGGCTCACGGCCATTTTCTTTCTATCATTTACATTCCTTTCTGTTTAGTTTCTTTTCTACATTTTCCACATGCAGGAACCTACCCTTCCATCCTATAGATGGAAGGGAGCCATTCCTGCCCCTGTAGCAAGGATAAATCCCTGCTATAGAACTAGCGACCATACCAGGTCGATCCCACAGGATCCCTGTTTCAGTTTTTTAAATTTCAAAGTTTTTCAGTTTATGCCCTAGTTTTAAAAATTTTCTTGTCAAATCTAGCTTAAATCCAGTTTATTTTCAGTTTTTATTATTGTGAATCCTCTGCAAGGCAAATCCGAGTGTGTTTGGCCATAGTACAGGTTACTGTCAGCCGAATCTGACTTAGGATCAAGAAAACACCAAATATGGAATAGGTTACACTTATCGGGCCTGAACAGGGGATGAGGTCACTCTTTTATGCCTCATAGGCATGGCTAGGTCACCCTTTCCCCCCCTGAAAGGTGTGACATCACTCAAACAGGCAGACCACTTCTATCTGTAAAATCTGTGCGACCCCCTTGCCTGTTTTCAAAAAAAAATTGCAACCCCCTCACTAAATTTGACTCGAAACGGGTGGTTTATCAATCAGTAGGTAATTTTCATTTTATTAGGGACTGTCAATGTGGCTCAGCCACCTCTTCCTAGCACAGTAGTTACATTTATGTTTCTATTTTAATTTTCTGTAATTTCATGTTCAAACAAAGTGTAAATTCAAAAAGAAAAATTTTTAATGGCTTCATGAATGTAGCTTAACTAAAATTGACATAAAATTAACGTATTGCTTACCCTTCCTCCTCTACCCAGTCATCACCCTTTGGGGTATTCTAGGATAAGATGAAGGGTACACCTCGTATAGTAATAGGCCCTTCATTGAATATTGTTCAAAACTGTTAAAAACGGATGACTTGGAAGGTAGAGGGGGTAGAGAAGGAGGGCTTCTCATGACGCTAAGTGTCCTCCCTGTTGACCAACCTTGCATCCAGGAGGTGACCTATGGATCTATGGATGGGATTAGTCCCATTGTGTTGAGAGCCCAGAACCTTCTCTCGGTTGAAGAAGAATATAGGTGTAAGGTAGTCACCTAGTTAGGCCATCAACATTCAGGGTAAAAAAAATTGTATCTGTTTACAAACTTCTGTTTATTTACTGCTTGTACAAACAATGATATGAAATTTACAACATATTCATAAACCACTTGCATCCACTTGATAACAGAAAAATAGAAAGACATATACACCATACCACTTAAATCAACCCAACTCAGTTCATGACAGTGAGAGAGCCCTTAAAATTTATCAATTTACAATAAGCTCAAAAAATCTGTAGTCTTTGAGGACATAAGTCCTTGATTGCCTTAACTGTGGGAAGTACTTGGGCTCAGCCCAGAAACTCATTGTGAGGAGTACCATAGGAAGCCCAAAGTAGCTGGCCGGTGAGAGGAATTACCAAGTGAAATGGGCAATGACCCCCACCAATTGAGTAGAAACGCCTGTGAGGAAAAAACCAAGTGCTGTCTTTTGGCAGTCTTGGTGTCGGAGTGACCACCTACAACAAATAGGAAGCCATTGAAACCAGGGTCCAAAAAGCATTCCCACCAGTTTGAGACAATCTAACACAATTGATCCCCCATGCTCTTCCTCACGCCTAAGAGGTGAACCACCAACATTCGGGACATTAAAGCAACACCATCGAAACTGCTCTCAATGACCTCTCACACCATTAGAAGGACACATAGCCTCTAATTCATATTCATACCCATATCATTCTGAGCCGGACCTCCATATTGCACCAGCAAGCCCCATGGCTAGTGCAAACCTGGATCCATTTTTCAGTATAGCCATAGCCAGTGGACCCATGTCCACACCACAAGTTGTCAATAACAATCCTGTAGGTGGCCCTAGCAAGGTCATGAAAACTGTTGTTGTAATCTCACAGATCACATAAGGTTACCAATAATACATACTAAAACATAACTATAAATCAGAGACAAGAGACAAGAACAGATAAGATAACAGANCTGAACTAAGTTCTTGCTTGGCTCAACATCCTAATATATACAAGTTACAAACAGTTACAAAATAACTACCTGTTGGCTTGGTGAACTGACACGACTGTTAGTTAGCCGACTAATATTCTAGTTTAGTCGGCCGACCGACTTAGTCGGCTGATCGACTAAGTTAGTCTTCATTCAAGTCGACTTCATTGACTTGCTCCTTCTACATCTCCCCCACGAACAAAACATTTCTTCGTCCTGAAGAAATAGGGAGGTACAAAAAACGAACTCTTGTCGAACCATTCAAACTTGCTCTTATTGTGGACTGTGCAGACGGATGGTTGGTCTCCTCTGGACGCAGACTTCGACAATGGCTGGTGCTATGATGGCAAGGTGATGCTGAAAATATATCCAACTTTACAAGGCTTTCTTGATGTTGAACGTTAAGGTAGTGAGACTTGAAAGGATCGCCATCTTTTCTGACATGGTCATTTCTGCGATGTTCTCCATGTTGGGACCCAACAATTGGTTTTGCTCTTCTGTAGCATTTATGAGTCATTTCATCTATGGGCAGATGATGTCAACTTTCTCTAAGTTGGGAAGGGCCTGTTGAAGCCACTGATGTGCCTCTCGTTCTAGCTTCTGCAGTTTGTTGGTCTCCATCACAATTTGTTCTTCAATGGTCTACCTCAGTCCTGCCTCTGTCGACTTTTGGCCCTCCAAAGCCTGAATGCCCTGTCGCACCTGCCTTGTCTGCTGATAGACCTGCCCATAGTGATTAGGCCAGTCTCGTAACACTTCCTCAGTGACAACTGATTCTTCCATATGATCCCGTAGAACCTTGTATGCCTCCAAGAATGCAGTGTGCTGGGCGAGGAGCAGTCGAACAGTCTCCTCCTTTTGTTCTTCCTTAGTCTCTTGCATCCGGGTCTGGACGGTCGATACCATTGTCTCGAAGAGATGATATGCTCTTTCAAGTGGTCGATCTGTGTCGACTTCGATAGGGCCTGGTATCACGGTCTATGCTAGAGCTCTGCATCTGCCAAGAAACTCGACTTCTTCTACATTTTTGGCTACAAGCTCTTTATTTTTTCGATCTGTCCTTTTATTTGACTCTTTGGCCACAGTTTTAAGGAGTTGGCTGACCTTTGTGTCGTCCAAGGAACTTGCATCCCTTAGGATAATCTAGACACCGGATGTTTTATGATGCTCTTTCTTTTTCTTTTGTTTGTCTGTCTGTTGCTCTTGGGTATCTGCAGTAGTTGAGGTTGGGTCTGTGGTTGGTGGAATGGAGGTCGAGGGTTTTTCTGGTTGGGGAGGTGGTCTGACCACTTCTGGCTGTGAAGATGATAGTGGTTGTGAAGGGTTTGGACGTGCTTCTGGTGGTGTTGGGTGGTTTGACGGTGGTGATGGTGGTGAGGGAGGTTTTGATGATGGAGGTGTTGGTGATGGCGTGGGGGTATGGACAGGGGTCGAGGGATTGGCCGAAGTGTGTTGTGAGCTTTGGTCGGAAGAGATATCATCTTCCGGTGTTGTAGTGGGTAGGTCATCGGGGTTGATTGGCTCTGTGATAGAATTTGATGCTCCTATTATGTCACCTTGTTGCTCTCGGGTGAATATCATCGTAACAGTTACATAGGGCTTTTTGCTTGCATAGAGAGGAGCTGTTGTTTGTATTTTCTGGGCCAACTTAAATAGTGCAGGAAGTGTCGCGAAGAAAGTTTTAAGCTTAGCATCCTGGTCGACCTTGGCTTTGAGTGTCAACAAGATGGCGCTTTGATATACATCATGGGGACTATCTACCTATTGTACAGTGCTTGCTCCTCGACTATGGTTGTCGGGGATGGGGGGGGGGAGGGGTCGACACAAGGTCGACCACATTTTCAGGTGTCGGTGTCATTTTTGCTTTCTTTGGCCGACCCTCCAGAGCTCTTGCGTCCAGATACCATTGAAACTAAATTTCAACTGATACTTTATTTGCATGGGAATCCTCGACAACATCGATAGCCGCGGCTGCTAGTTCCTCCTCATCGTCGGACGAGTCAGCCAGAATAAGTTTGCGCTTACCCTTACCTTGTTGTAGTTTTTGGGCCTTGATTATTTTCCTGGCGATAACTATCTCCTTAGCCAGATTCTTAATGATGCTTCTGGCTAAAGAATATTCCGGGTCGTCGCCTTCGACTTCACCTGTCGGTATTTGAGTTGGGTCGATGGTTGATGGAGCCAGAGGGGTTGTCTGTTGCTGTGGTTGTACTGTTGGTTATTGTTGTTCTATCAACTGGGGGTTGACTACCTTTGTAGTCGAAGGTTTGATAGTGATGTGTACCCGACTAGTGGGCACGACCGGGGTATCCTCTGACACAAATGTGCTGATGTATAAGTTGAGCTCGTAGTCTTCTTCTTTTTCCTAGTCGGTGAGTGGCTCTATGATGGAGAAGTCGACCTATATGGCAGCCTCTAGAATTGGTATCTTTGTCTGTGCTTTTTGGGTCAACTCTCAGAAAATATGGTCAACCATCGGATAGTAGTCGAGGTCCTGGGATTTGGGGTCCTGACCTCGCATGTACCATACTGATGTATGACCAAGTTATAACTATATATGAGACTCAGCAGGGAGATTTTGTTGGATATTCTGGGGCACCCTCCACCTCGTCATGCGAACCTTCAATTGCTGGATCCATCTTTCCAAGAAGAATTTCCCCTGTGCTAGCCCATGCAGGGTTCCTTTTTGTGAAAAGGGTTTAAAGCGGTTCATTTCGAACTTCATCGGCTCCCAGAAGACTGGACTACCTTCCGGACATAAATGATACATGATAATCTAGAGAATAAGGGATGGGAATTTGATGATACCTCTCGTCTCTTGACAGCGTTCGCAGATGGTTTTGATCATGTTGGCAACATAATCTCCCCATCGGTAGATCCAACCGTCAGTTTCTATTGTGTCGATGGCCTCCAGCATCTCCAGTTCAAGGTCACTGCCCCGACCTGCCAATGTAAGGGTGATTGCTATGATTTTAGCCACGATCTGTGGCATCCTTGTCGCAATCTGTCCGATCATCAATCCTTTGGAATTCTTTCCCAACGGTGAGCCTGTAAGTTCTTGGACCAACCTGTCTTTGATCCCAATAGGTACAGGGCTGCCTTGGTTGGACAGACCCATAAGCTTGGAGATAACATCCCCGGTGATGTCAATCAGCTGGTCAAAGTAGAATCGGCCGTTGTGGTAACGACTGATAATGAATTTAACAGTGGCTTCTTTCGTCGCACCGAAGCTTGCCATCAGTGGTGCGTTAGGGTAGTTGAGGATGGTGCTCTTCCAAATTTTCTCAGCATCCTGGGTCATTCTATTGTCGACATAGGCCCACTCTTGGATCTCTGTCCAGAGTTTCTGGAATGGGCCCTCCTGTACCTTTGCATTCTTGATGTTCTTTAAGCGGCTGACCAAGGGTGTGTCCTCCGCTTGTAGCTCTTTTGCCTTGGTCACGGCTCTGGTTAGTTTGGGTGCCATTGCATCGGACTGGTCAGGGTTTTGACAGGGTTCTTGGTCTTTGGTCGACTGAGATTGCGGGTGCTCTGAGGGTAAATGGTGTGGTAAATGAACCTTCGATTGTCCTTTATTTATAGGCGTGGGTGTGGTTGAGTGTCGAAATGGGTGTATTAATGGCGGACTTGATAGTCCAGCTGCAATACTTGAGTGCGACTTAATGGAGGATCTGTTTTGACGCTCGAGGCCATCAATGCGTGATGGGACTTTCAAAGTCGATGGTCGGTGTCGTTGGTGAAAATGGTCGGCCTGACTGGTCGATGAAGATGGTCGATGGTGGTGATGTCGGTTGTCGAAGTAGTGAGTTGCTGTCATGGCTTGTTGTGTCGGATGTATTATTTTGTTTTGGAATTTTTCTATCGTTTTATGGGTTTTGATTGACGGTTAAGGTCGTTATTTGATTTTTTTTATTTTTTTTATTTTTTTTATTTTTTCAGTTTTTGTAACGTTTAAGTTGGGCTCCATTAACGAGCTTCTGAAATACTAGGCCCTGTAATGTCTTTAGTCGGACTGAATCGTTGGGATGTATTTCTTCGACAACGTAAGGTCCCATCCATTTTATGTGTAATTTCTTGGGTTTTCCTTTGACTCGACTATTATAAAGTAAAGGAAGGTCGCCGACCGACAGGTTTTTGTTTTTGATGTTATGGTCGTGCCATGCTTTCTGTTGTTGTTTGTGAATTTCCTGGTGCTGGATGGCCATGAGTCTATGTTCTTTGAGCTTACTGAGTTGAAATAGTTGGTCCTTTCTTGCCTGTTCGACATCGACATGTAATAGTTGTGCAATAATAGGTGTCTGCTATCGGAAATGTAGGGGGACGACTGCTTCTTGCCCATAGACTAGTCGAAAGGGGGGATCGGTCGACCGCTTATATGCTGTCCTATATGCCCAGAGAACCGCAGGTATTTTCTCATCTCGGTCATCTTTGTCGGTACTGTATATTTTGGTTAACCCTTTTGTTAGTGTTTTGTTGAAAGCTTCAATTGTGTCCTTCAACTGAGGGTGATATGTGGTGCTTCATCGGTGGTCGATGTGAAATTGGTCGATCAAGTTTTTGATGGTTTTGTTGATAAAATGTGATCCTTGATCGCTAATCAATGTGAGTGGGCATCCAAATCTAGTGATAATATTTTCGTAGATAACTTAGCAGCTACCTCACTTGAACATGTGTCGATGGGTTCGGCTTCTGCCCATTTAGTGACATATTCCACTGTCGTGATAATATATCTTGCACCTGATCGTTTGGCAGGGATAGGGAAAGGTCTTATGAAGTCTATAGCCCAAATTTCTAATGTGAGGCTAGGGTTTATATATATCAAGGGCATTTTTGTGCTCGGCAGAGGTCGACCAAGTCGTTGACATCTGTCACATTGACTAATGAAGTTTTTGTAATCTTTGTGGATTGTCGGCCACCATAATCCTGACTGTTGGATTTTCTTTGTAGTGGTGTCTGCTTGGAAATTTCCTCCTGCAGGTCCATAGTGTGCTTCATGCATGATTGGTTATCTCTCATGGTCAAGTACACACCTTCTGATAATGTCGTCTAACCCCATTTTATACATAAATCCATTGATGAGGCTGTAGGGTGCAGCTTTCATAGCTAAGATTTGTTTTTTCTTGGTGTTCAGACCTTCTGGTGCTTGACCTGTCTCTAAGAATTGAGCTATTTCTTCTAGTTCTTCGGGTACTGCTTCTATGCGGAATAGATGTGCATCTGGCAAGTCATCATCGACTCCGGTCGGTTCCTCCCCTGTTTCGATACAGGATAGGTGGTCGGGCTTGACATTTAACTTTCTTGGTCGGACCACTACTTCAAACTCAAATTCTTGAAAAAGAAGTAGCCATTGACAAATTCTTCCATGATGAAGGGGTTTATTAACAAGGTACTTCAAAGCTTGATGGTCAGTATAAAATGTGAAAGGGTTGGCCAATAGGTAATGTCGATACTTTTGGAGAGCAAAGACCATACCTAGGGCTTCTCTTTCAGTGGTCGAATAGTTCCTTTCAGCCTTATTTAATTTTCGACTGCTGTACACTATAGGGTAATCCATATCGTCATCCCCTGGTTGAGTCAGGATTGCTTTGATTGCTATTCCTGAGGCATCGATATGCACATGAAATTTGGTCGACCAGTTTGGAAATTTGAGTATGGGGGCTTTGACCAGTTTTCTTTTCAGTTTGTCGAAGGAGATCTGGCATTCTTCTATCTACTTAAATTCTTGGTCTTCCTTTAGTAATTCTTCTAGAGGGTAGGTCATGTATGAATAGTGTCTTATGAACTTCCTATAATATCCTATATGTCCAAGTAACACCCGAACTTGTTTAGGATTTATTGGGGGTTTCAGGTCAAGGATGATTTTAATCTTGGCAAAATCGACTTTGATACCATCTTTATAGACAATATGCCCTAAGAGTATTCCTATAGGGTTCATAAAGATACACTTCTTAATGTTCAAGGATAGTTGGATCTGTCGACATCTCTCCAGCATAAGTCGGAGCCATGTGCAGTGATCTTTTAAGGTGGAGTATATAGTCCAATCGTCGAAGTATACTGCCATGGCCTTATAGATATATTCTTGGAAGGTCTTGACAGCAATTCGGGAAAACACAGCAGGTGCATTCTTTAGCCCAAAAGGCATAACTCTGTAAGCAAAGGAGCCAAATTCATAGACAAATGTTGTCTTTCTCTGGTCTTCCTTTGCTATGGGTACTTGGTTATACCCTGAGAATCCATCTGTAAATGAATAGCATTCATGTCCTGCCACTTCATTTAAGATTTCATCAGCACAGGGGGTTGGAAATGGATCTGTCAATGTGACTTTGTTAAGCTCCCTAAAGTCGACACAGATTCTTAACCTTGTCGGGTCATGTTTCTTTGGTTGTACGACCATGGGACTTGCCCATTCAGACTGGTCGATGGGGTAAATGATCCCTGCTGCTAACATGTTGTCTATTTCCTTTTTAACTATTTCTTTGTACTTAGCTAGTTTGTAAGGTCTTTTCTTGACAGGTCAAACATCAGGTTTGGTATCTATTTTTATTTCTCCCATTTCTTGGACTAAGCCTTTTAAATCTTTATAGTCTCTTGCAAAGACATCCTGGAACTCTCGAAGTAAGTTCATTATTTCAGTGGTCTGTTGCTCATTCCAATAGTCACCAATCTTGGCTATTTTTGGTCGGTCGTCATTTGAAATTTCGACCTCCTTAGTTTTCACTTTGGCATCTAGCCACTCTGGTGCTTTAGCTTTTTTTATCGGTTGACTTGCTTCTATGAACTGTGAGAATGTGGCAGGAAAGTCGGCTGCAGTCATTCTGTCAAGATCTGGTTTGTCGGTAGTCTCGACTTTCAAGATTGAGTAGATCGGTTTGGTTGTTTCCATGTGGTCGGTCTTCCATCTGAAGCTTTTACCTTCTGTGTGTTCATTTTCTAAGTGTAAACGTGTCGACTGTGATTTTGATTCAGTTTGTATCTTGTTACAGTCCTTGATTTGTCGATGGTCTTGGAAGGGTTGTTTTTCTGTCGGTTGGAGAAATTGTTTGATTTGGTGTGTTGTCCCAGCCAATTTTTCATTTTGAGGTATGAACTGGAAGTCCTTAATAAAATTTTCTTTGAGTTCATGCCAAAAGAAGGTTTCTCCTTAGACTAGCTTCCTCCATCTTATACCATTTATTAGGTAAGTCGGCTAGGGTTGAAGGAAACAGATGTGGCCAGGCTTGCTCATCTTTGTATCCAAGCCTTTTCCACTCCTTTTCACAAAGCTTGATGTGGTCCTCTGGGTCTTGGCCTTGGACAAAAATAGGGATTTGAGCTTCCTGGGTTAACTTTTTCCCACCAAAGCGTTCGACAAAGAAATTTGAAGCAGTTGTCCAGGTCTGGAATTTTTTCTGATGGGTGTCCCACCATCTAGCTGCTTGACATGTAAATGTTTCCACTAAGCTTTGAAGTCTACCATGTTCTCCACTATTTTTAGATACTTGTTCAATGTGCATGACTGGGGATTCCATCTCCTTATACCTGGGAAGTTGAGTAGTGTGTAAGTTGGTTGGTTCTAAGGTAGGTCGTTCCCTGACTTTCTTTTCAAAGAGTTTGGGGATAATTGATACAATGAAGCACTGTCGGGTGGGTTTTTTCTGGACTTTTTGTATAGTCCAGCACCCTCTTGCTTGTGTTTCATAATTTTCAATTTCCCAGTCATATAATTCAGCATCTAAATTATAACCAATTGAGTCTTGGTTACCTAAGTGAAGCTCCCCATAGATGTTTGGATTTGTATAGTTGGTAGTGTTATGGATCTCGTAAATCTTTCTAACATCAACTTCCTCATCAATCGGTTCTGTCCAAGGTTGTCCTTGGGCATGATTAATGGGTACAATGACTTTGTGACCATTTCTCTTTAATTTAATTCGTTCTTTGTCTAAGGATATGGAGGCTTTCATCTTTCGTCCCCAAGGTCGACCAACTAGAACTGGGAAGGAGCTAGATCCTTCTTTTGGGTCAATGATTTTGAAATCAACCTTAGTCGAAATTCCTTTGATAGTCGTGTCGACATCTTTCCAAACCCCGATGGGTTCAATGAGACCTTGGTCGGTGAGTTTTAGGTAAATACCTGATTCGTAGAGTTGAGGTCTTCCCATCTTTTCCCATGTGTCCCTGGTCATGATATTTACCTGAGATCTGAAATCGAGAACTACTTGTCGGACGTGATAACCTTCAATTTCCAGGTCAACAAGTGGGTCGACATCGTTTTTGTCTTTTTGGTTTAGGCTGCATATGTTCTTAGTTTGTTTTTCGGGATTAGTACTTTTTATTTCATGTAATAAATCAATCAATTGGGCTACGGATTTGTCATTTTGAATGAGATGGGTTAATTTCTATGTCATGCTAAGTCGACTATTAATAATGTCTTCTTGTTGTGAAATGTTGTTGAATATGTGGGTGGCTTCTTGATATGCTTGTTTTTCTTTCATAGGATCCAGATAACCATTTGTGCTTTTGATTTTACTAATTTGAGGATTATCAGGGCCTGTCTTTGTGCCTTGTCGAGTAACGATATGCAGATTCTTAGTAGTTAGCACATCATGCTTTTGTACACAAGACAAGACATTAACATTTTTCTTATTATTGATTTTCTCTAACATGGTAGGGAAATCCTCCAGAGAGTGATCGCCTACTCCACAATGGTTACAGAATTTCAGGTCAGTCATGTCCTTGTATGGATAGTTGGCATATCAGTGCCCTTCTTTATGACATATAAAGCACTGGTTAGATCTACACGGTCGTATGTCGCGATTCCCGATGAATCGACCTCTTCCTCCAAACCCTTGTCATCGATTGTCGTACCGGCGCTCATATCGTCGGCCTTCATATCTTTGCCCGTTCTGGTCATTGGTAGTATTTTGCTCATTGTTTTTCTCTACTGCATTCGTCTGGTAGACCACCTAATAATTCTATCGGTTTTTCAGGTTTAATTGACAGTCGGCCGTGTTGTGAATTTTTGTCTCGCAGATGGCGCACCAGGAAGCTTTTGCGTTCTTCATGTTAAACGAACATTCTTTCGTAGAATGATCTTCATGCTCATGGTAAATGTCATAAAATGATTTAGTTTGCACAAAGCGGACGTCTTGTCGACTGTATTCGTGTCGACAATTAACTTTCGAGTGTCCGGCCGTGGAACATTTAGTACACCATATTTCTTGATTCTTGAGGGTCAGTTCTTTCAAAGACTTCTACACATTCTTGAGCTGCTCTTCTATCCTGTGGTCCATCAGATATGTAGGTATATATTCGTCCATTTCCACCTGCAGAGCTTTGGTCAGTGCATCTTCATATGTCTTGAGTGGTTCCAGACTGATATGTCAACATACTTTCTGTGATAATCCTGCAAGGAACCATTGAATTAGTAGTTGTTCATCAATAACATAATCTAGTTGGCTTAATAGGTCCTTCCAACATTTTTTGTAGTCGCGGACTGTCTCCCCTGGCTTTTGTTGTGTTGTCTTGAGATTTTTAGCGGCCAGGTGTTTAGCGTCTGGGGTTTTGAAGAATGATAACAACTGTGCCTTGATTTTAGCTTTCGTTGCTCTGGGTTTTCTTTCTGAAAAGGTCATGTACCAGGTCAAGGCCCTTTTCCGTAAAGCTCCCGCGAACTGAGCCATCTGTCGGTCTTCATCCATCACCTGGTTTGCTTCCCATATTGACTCACAGACGAAGCAATGCCATATGGGGTATTCATCCCCCTCATAGAGAGGAATGTGAGCTGATCCGTGACCCATATCTGAATCACTTTCACTGCTCTTAGAATTCGGCGGGGTCGGAGGTGTGGGTGGTGGTGAAAGTGGTGGGGTTGTTGATGTATTCGCGCCTGCGGAATTTTGGTCGACGGAACTATTGCCCCCATCGATGGTCGATTCTTATTCAACGTACAATGGGTTGTTGTGGATTTCTACTATTGATGGTCCACTGAAGTTTTGTGTGCGTAGGTCTGCTTGTTCAATTTCTTCAAAAGTTGTACTTGGCGGGGGGGGGGTGCTCCTTCATGTGTCGGTGTCGGTAAGAGCAAGTGGATACTTCGGAGGGAGGGTGCCACTTGAATCGTCACCCAGATCCCTTCGAATGGTCGGCGTATCACAAGATGTCATCCAGTGTACGTGTTGTCTCCTAGTCGAGTCCAGATACTATAGTCACCAACTCTTAGTCGGAGGTCATATTCGACAATAGTCTGTATTCTGGTATGTGGATTTAGTGGGGAAAGGGTCGTTCCTTCACCGGGAGCTGTTAACTAGAGAGCTTCTGGCTGCTCTATCCATACTTCTTCCTCCATAGGGGACACCTCTTGTTCTATGCCCTCTTCCTGTCGGTCATGACTCGACTCTGGCGGATTCTCTTCATGGTCGGTCTCCCTAGGGTTTTGTTCTCTGCGCAGCCCGGTGGCTCTTTCACGTCTTACCGTCTCTACTGTCTTTCGTCCCTTTCCTATTTCTAAATGTCCGACATACTTCCATACAATACTATTTCTTTAGGTCCTCTACAGTCGAATTTTCATTACTGGTGACAACTATCTCTATTTAGGTTGACTAGGATCCACTATACTCTACCTCTGACACATGACCAGCTAACCCCCCATAGCCTACCCGATGCTTTTAGAAAGCCCAGATAGTTCGAATCACTTGCTCAGGAAGTATTCCCACTCCCTTTCTGCAATAAATTTCTCCCACTTCCTCTGCTTCTCTGCTTAGTTAGTATTTGGTGGCTGTTCGCACAGTGGTGGTCTAGGTCCGACGATGTGGCCTGCTCCATTCTCTATCAAAAATTTGAATAGCAAGGTCAGCAAGGAGCACGAGAATTGTTCGGTGAAATCTATGTAGAATTTCACTTTTACAGTTTCTATCGACGTTCAGTCTTCGACTACTTGCTCCGCACAGAAGTCGTCGGCAATTTTCTCAAACCACTTTGATAAATTCGTTCATCCCCCTCAGAACAGTTTATCTAGCAACTGATGTTCTTTAGTCACATCCAGCTTTCTCATCCAGAAGCTGCTTCAATAGTTGTGGCACTGATTCGACAAATTTTTCATGTGTCTCTGTGAAAAATCTTGCTTTGGCTTCAGCTACTATCAATCTGTTTCTTCTTGCGTAATTTTGCAAGTAGTTCGCAACTTTACGGTCCCACCAGTCCTTGATCTCCTGCTCTGGTATCATATGTGAGCATATATTTTAGACATGTACTACCGGCAACGGAACCAATGTTGTAATCTCACAGATCACATAAGGTTACCAATAATACATAATAAAACATAACTATAAATCAGAGACAAGAGACAAGAACATATAAGATAATAGATTATATTAATGTAATGAGTTCATACAAGGTAGAGAACTGAACTGAGTTCTTTCTTGGCTCAACAGCCTAATATATACAAGTTACAAACAGTTACAAAATAACTACCTGTCGGTTCGGTGAACTGACACGAATGTTATTTAGCCGACTAATCTTCTAGTTTAGTCGGCCGACCGACTTATTCGGCTGATCGACTTAGTCGACTAATCGACTAAGTCGGTCTTTGTTCAAGTCGACTTCATCGACTTGCTCCTTCTACAACTGTCATCAGTCAACTTCCACCACCCATAATAACAACTCAGGCTATCCCACCTGCATCACTTATAGGCAGTGGACCTTCCACATACACTGCCCCTCCTATCACATAGGGGGGAAGTACCTTGTCCACATACATTGTCCCTCTTGTCACACATGGGGGTAGTTTCCCTTCCATCCACACTATCCCTCACACCACACTTGCGGGAATTGGCCCATCTGTAATGGTGCCACCACAATTACCCCCATCCATGCAGGTGCACTATGCACCTGCAAACCTTGCCACCATCGCTACCCAATCTCACATTAACCTGGGGTCAAATCTACCTTTCATGGCTCATCTTAAATTGCTTGATTTGGTTAGATTGACAAACAACCCCATCCACCATCAAACCTTTTGGCCTCCCATGCCAACCAAGCTACCATCAGACATTCCCAAGTTTGAAGGCAAGGCAGGGGAGTGTCCCCAAAATCACATTATGACATTTCATCTATGGTTCTCCTCAAATAGCATCATAGATGACTCAATCAGACTAAGACTGTTCCAATGCTCCCTCACAGGTGCGGTAGCCAAATGGTACATTGAGATCCTACAAGCCAAGTACCCAGATTTCAACTCCTTAGCTTTCATGTTCCTACAGTATTTCCAACTCCCTGTCAGATATGACGATGGGGTGGAGATCCTCTTATCCTATCGCCAGATCACTACGACACATATAATCAACCACATCTATGAGTGATGATGGCATCGTAGTTTATGCAAAATCCAACTTGACGACAGGATCTTTTGGGATTGGTTCCTCAAAACTTTGCTCCCACCCATAGCAAAGGACGTCGCATCTGAATGTTCTGAATCTGAAGAAGAGGACATACTAAAATTCAAACAGTTTGACCTGATCTATGCGTAGTCTGTATACCTCTATGCCATCATTCCATATGCTTCCCATTCGAGTACCTCCTACCGAGATGCACCGAGGGTATCCCATGCTGCAAATGGTATCATAGGCTCAGTCTCCCAACAGCCACAACACTGTCTGACACCACCTATAGTTCCACCACAACCAAGCAACAATGCTAGTGTTTCCTACCAAAACCAAACTATGGACTATGTCAAAATGATGTCCCAGTTCGAAGCAACAACTTCCTACGCACAACCTACACCACCACAGCAGGCTCAGGCCTTGGCATGGAAGACACAGCAATACGTGGGGAAAATTACCACATTTGTGGCACCACCACCCACCCAAATTTATTATGCAACACCAGTGCAAGCAGTTCAAGCCCCCACCCCCACTCCACCTGCTCCGTTGGGACAAGTATTTGCACAACAAAACCGTCCCAACCAGCCTTCCCGAACAATCAACAAGTGCAAGATAGAAATAATCAGCCCCAGAACCAAGCTAATAACCAACCATAGGGAGGTAGTCAACAACCAAACCCTCCCAACAATGCCCCAGTAAACCGAACCGCCCAAAATCCCCCATGACCAAATGCACTAAGACGCAATGCCCCATTGCACACAAACCAACCGTGCACACTCTATGAGGTCTATGGGTACTACACATTCAAATGTCCCCTCATGGGTCACGCTAAGCAGGCCATTTAGAATGAGGTTCAACAGGCCGCTAATGCTACAAACCAAGACCAACCCAACCCAACACCATAAGGACCTCCTCCTATGGTGCTCTAGAACCCACTACCAGTCCAAGGGTTGGTGGAAATCACACCCCATCCCAAACCCAATCCCAATGCTCTGGGGGCACCTCCCATGGCCGAAACAAGTGTCTGCCACGTACTAGCCATGATGACTGAAGAGGTCAATCTACAAACTAGATGGAATTAGTACAGAACCACCACTGAACCCACTAACACATCAGCGGCCTCTACATCCAAATCGGTCAATGCACCTCTTCAGTTACCCTCCTTCCCCCACCCCCCCATATGTTGAGTTTCCAATAATGCCATGACTAGAGCTGTCGTCAGCTATAGCATCGTGGATGATTTGGCCCAAACACCAAAGGCCATGTTCGCTCTTGAGGTACTCAAAATGTACCCAATGCAGCAGAAAGCATTACTAGTTGCCCTTGGGGCCGTAGACCCCTCCGACTCCAAGTTGATCACATTTGACATGGAGAATGGAGAACTGTGCATGCCATCAACTATCGCCTTTCAAATCCTGGTGTCTATCCGGAATATGGTTGTGCACCGGTGCATAGTGGATGAGGGGGGATCTATGTGTGCTATGTCTACCTTATTCTGGTAGAAACTTGGATCCCCAATTCTGCAACCATCCTCCACAACTCTGTGGGATTATGGAAGACATCCCACTAAATCCCAAAGAATCCTCCCCCATGTCCCCATCACATTACCCGGGAATACAGTGCTGATCGACATAGAGGTCATCAACGCTCAACTAGACTATAACCTTCTCCTTGGAAGAAGTTATATGTATGCCATGAGAGCGGTCACATCAACTGTCTTCCATCTCATGATGTTCCCCCATGAAGGGAAGATTGTGATGATTGATCAAATCACTTAACATGAACTACAAGGGTTAACGGTACCAGCCAACGTTATCCCTACCATCATCACCATCGAGCCACAAGGGATGACCACACACACCAATGTTGTCCCTACAATCAACACCATGGTTGATAACACACCAGCCTCCCCATTGTTGAATGTGGGCCCTAGGTTGTTTGTCGATACCACCATGATAGATCATTTCCCCTTAGTGTCACCATCACTGACACAAAATGAGACTATGGACTTGTGCATGGTCTCATCTAGCACCACTGTACCCAAACAACAAGCACAACTGCAACCCCAACCGCAACCGCAACACCCTCTGCAGCCACCACATCAATAGCAGCCACAACATCATCTGTAGCCACAACATTATGTGCAGGTGTAACCACAACCATACCCCCACATACAACCAGCAGGGAGTTATCTAGGCTCTTCACCATTCCATACAATTCCCTTCCTCTTTCCCCCACCTGGTGTCATGAGCAAGCCAGTAATGGCCACCCTCAACCTGTCCAACTTTACATTGGGCATTTCGGTGTGGTATCTTGATCCACCAGCTCAACCATTGATACCCCAGTAGTCTTAATACCTATGCAGCCCATTGCAGTTGAGTCCCATCCTCCACCCGATCCGCAAAAACCAACCACCACACCTGCACCTGCACCGCCCCACTTGAAAAGGGCCAGGGGCAAGAACAAAAAAGAAACCATAAAACCTCAACAAATCGCACCTTGCACCATATGTGAACAATAGGGCCATCCAACTTAGAACTGCCCTGATATTCCAATGATCCGTGCGCATTTGGATGCCATGGACACAACCGAAAACCTCCCTGTGGTTGAAATTCCAACTGCACCAATAGTCAGAAACAAGTCACTGAGAACAAACCATGCTTGCACCCTCTGCAGTTTGTATGGACATTATTCTCACCATTTCCAAGAATTTCCTAAACTTCAAATGGATTTAGCTTACCTCCATCAACATTCCCTGGAATCTGAGATCACCTTAATTGAATAAGTTCACCCCCCACCTCCTTCTTTGGACACCATGTCCATTTACATGATGTCCAGTTCTATAGACCCTCTTATCTCCACCATCACCAATAGTCCATCAGACATGTCTCTTCCATTGTTTCGGAAACTACAGCTCCATCCGTAGCCGCAACCTCAGTCACAACCTCAACCTTAGTTACCAGGGAAATAGTGGCATTCATTCCCAATCAACATGATCCTTTTCCTTTTCCTTTTCCTTTTCCCTTTCCTTTTCCTACCATCTGATATCATGAGTATGTCTATCTTGGCAACTCGCAATCTATAGGATTTCACACTGGGAGATCCTGTGTGGTACCTTGAACCACCTACCATACATCTGAGGCCCCAATATGTGTTGACTCATGTCCAGCCAATTGAGATGATGTTGTACCTACCTCCAAGTCCATCAAAGACTCCTCCTGTCTCCAGGCCTTCCCTTCTTCCTCCAATAGAGACTGGGGACACGGCCAAAAAAACACAACCAATACCATTTACATGATCTCTAGCACCAGTTTCCCATCTGTCTCATCGGCCGTGGAAGATCTACCTAATCTACCCTGGCACCACTTACGCGATGACAGAGAGATTTGTAAGACCACCTCCGATTTTACCTCATTCCCTTTAAACCATAGTGTGGAATTAGTTATTCCCATAAAAGACCAAATTCTTTCATCCCACCTTTCCAATGACCTTTGTCTCAGCAAGGGGGAATACCTCTTCACTGAATCAAATGGTCGACTCTTGAAGAACCATGCAATGGGATCCACTTCAAGAGAGTCTACGCCTAATATAACCACTATGAGTCCCTTGTAGCATAGTTTTTTCCCTTTTTTTGTTTTACAACATTTTTACCACAAATCAAAGACCCCCATTCAGGGGAAGCACCATTAGATGCTAATTCAAAGTCACCCGAAACCTGTTCGAGACATCGCTCACACCTCCAGTGTTGACCAGAATATTTCACCTCCTATGGACAACAAGGTGTTCCGCTGGTCTGAATGGTTCAGATCTAGAACAAATAGATCATAGAGGCTGATAACTCTCCCTAGATTTTGTAGATATCTAGAATATAAGGCTTTGATAGTTCACCTGTGTACCTAAAAAAGAGTTCAACATGAAACAAATCAAAGCAACCAGAATATGATCTACTAATCTATGCTAGTGACTAAGGAATCTAGCAATATATATCTGAAATCAAACATCAATAATATATATGGGATATAAAATCAACTTGTATTAGAAATATGAAGAAGTTTACAACCAAGCCTTAGTGTTGACATGCATCTCCATGAAACCAGCTCTTCATCCCCAAAATCCCTAACTCTAGATCTCTATGCTCTCTCCAAATGATCTTGGGCCAAGAATCAATCCAACAGCATAGAAATACCTTCAATGTTCTCTCCTCAACCATGGATATGAGCTCATATTTATAGGGCTTTAATGGATAGATATGGTTGATAAATTAGTGGGTGAGGTGGCCTCTAAGATCCTAGGATAAGGGATCTCAAGCTCAACTAACCCACAATAGTAGGGATAAGGGATATCTCAAGGCTTGTCATCTAGAAGCCTCGACAAAATTCTTTTTTCCCCTTTTTACCTAGAGTACCACGCTTCTCCTTCTATGACATAGAGGTTCTAGTAATAATTGCCTATGGACCAAGGGAAATGGGCGGTGGCACTGCTTGTGGACAACCAATGAAAGGCGGTGCAGGCAGGGGTACTGCTCCTGGACAAAGGGGCATGCACGGTGCTGGGAACTTGTATGAAAAACTGATAAGAAACCACTTAGTCTTCACTCCAAAAGTTGGGATTCAGGGCAAGTAGGTATGTCAAAGGTCTTATCACATGATGGTGACAAGATTTTGGTATAACAAGATGCCCCCCAAAGCATGAGTCTTAGAGTGATACAATAAATGAGAGCTTTGAGAACAAGTCATCGCCAAGAGATGAAAATGTTGGCTCAATCTGAGCATGAAGTCAAGTAGGCATCTGTAGTACATCAGTATGTTGACTCATAGACACAAGAAACCAAACTCATAGCTACAGACCAATGCAAGGTAGATCCATGAGTGGAATAAACAAGCATGGCTACTAGAATACAGTGTAGATCCATGTGATAGAGGACTCAAACTTGGACATAGCTACTAGACATACAACATATATCTATGTCATACAAATGCAAATTTGAGCATAGCCATGACCATGCAAATGTGGATCCATGCTAGATATACAAAACTCCATCGCAACCTGGGGAAAAATCAATTGTCACTTTTAAATAAATGCCTAGGGTCTTCATCTCGTCTTCCACAAAGTATGATTCTATCCATGTGATTATAATGATATGAAGTCAAACATGGTAGAACCCACTTGATTACGAGCCAATAATGTGAACTGTTAATAAGTGCGAGGGAGATCACCATTAATGTCAATGATTCCCAAGGTACTCTAGTACAATCTACTGAGTGCGAATAGATATCCTGATGTCGAACACCCAGTCGATTCTATCAATCAAAGGTCAACAATGTCAACCTATGTCGAGAGTGAGAGAATATGTCATTAAGGCATATAGATCTCAAGGTACTAAATATTGTTTCTAAGACCATTTCTCAGATGATGAGCTGATGTCAACGAGAATAGTCTCGTCGAAGGAGGGCCATGATGAGTCCCACATCGACGAAACGAAACTCGGAACATAGTTCTGGAATGATGTGAATGTAGTAACCATATAACTGACTCAAATATACTGACACAAAGACTATGTATATTGCAGATTTAAAAATTCTTCAGATACCCTTTGAACATCGGGCGGCACGACAAAATGACTTGGCAGCATGACTAGATAGGACAGATACACAATGCGATAGTGGACAATGCATTCTTTTGAAAGACTCAAAGGATTGGCATGACTCAAGAAAGTGGATCGTCACAGAGATTAGCTAAATACCCAATTGACTGGCATGATTTTGTAGATAAGTGCCATGTTCTAAGGTAATGACAAACAACTACCATTATTTGCAAAATGATTCCCTTTCCCATTTCCCACATCATGATCGATGAGTGCCTCTTTTAGGTTTTACGAGTTCAAAGAGGGTAATAAACACTCGGTATAGCTTGTCAGAAGACAAGTCTAGTCTCATATGTTTTACGAACCTGAGAGAGGAGGGGTTCGTTCCCAAAACGGGTCTCTCAATGTTTAAATTTAACGAGTCCACTGAAAAAAAACTCAATATTGTTCATGTTTAGAGAGTCTGAACGAATATGGAAGAAGACTCCATGGGGGTCCTTTTTCGTATGATTTATTCTCTAAGGCCCAAAAAGGTATAAAATCATACCTTAGAGAACTCTTCCAGTCATGATTGGCTGGAGTGTTCCTTTTTTGTAAATAGTCCTATCCGAACCGAGAAAGAGATAACCTACATTAGACGGATGACTCTTCAAATACTTTAACGAACGTGAAGAAGACAAGATCGCTCGACAATCTTTTTGTATTTAGGGAGCCTGAAAAGGGTTTAAGAGAACTCCATGAGGTTTATTTACACAATGTCACTTTTTATGAGCCTGGAAAGATTCAGAAACGGACTTGACTATCTTTTCATGTTTAAGGAGTCTGAAAGAAGATGTGAAAAGAAGACTCCATGACGTTTCTTTACACAATGTTGTATTTTACGAGCCTAGAAAGAAACTTGAACTGGACTCAGAAATTTGATACTAGATTTTAACAAGCATGACAAAGTGTCATAATAAATGCTCAATGACCTTTTATGTTTTGTGAAAGTATGAAAAAGTCATAAACAAACTTTCCAAAGCTTTTACAAAAGTCAACCTGTAGACGACTCATAAACAAGTGATAAATGCATCCAAAATCAACATTAAGGGATTATGACAAATAGATTTTGACTAGAACATGATGTAATATCAAAACTATACTAGGTCAGACCCAAAAAATGTCTATATAAGGCAATTAAATAGTAAAAAATCAAACATTTCACTATTTACCTCTAGCAAAGAGCACTTGGAGGATTTTTTAGCCAGATCTTCCATAGCTGATACCGGGAGTTTCCACCGTCTGTTTTTAGTCTCGTCAGTTGCAGGTAATAGCTAATACCCTTATCTTTCATTTAATAGCTTTTATTTTGGGATTTGGTAGGGTTTTAGGCCTATTTGGCAAGCCCTAAAATCCAATTTGTGGGCACTGCGGCTACCCCTTGCGGGATAGGCGGTACCACCCAAGAGCCGCGCCAAGAATATGGTGGACAGGCGGTGCCACCACCTGTCTCCAACGGGGCACAGGCGGTGCTGGCCGTGGAGAAGTTAAACCAATGATATGGGAAAAATTTACTCATCCTTTTGATTTGCAATGACTCAAGGATGATATTAATACATACCATTGTTGTTTTTGGCAGGTCTAGGTTTCCAAAATATGGTGATATGGAAGGAAAGAACACATGATGATGCGGATGCTGCTGCTGAAAGGAAAATGGTTTGTATTACCGCAATCTAAAACTATGGACTCTTAAAATTCTTCCAGACACCAAGCATGGTGTCCCACGAGAGACTACTGGAACACATACTGAGAATGTGGAATCCAGAATTGCAGTATTTTGAGGTGGGGGCACACATACTTACAGTGGAGGTAGAGGACATCTACTTCCTGACTGGTCTATCGAGATGGGGTGCCCCCATCTCACTGACAGGTTCCCATGGCGGGGACATTACCACCAGAGAGCTCATAGATCAAAACTGTGCACCAGGTACAGGCACATCGGGGAAGAAAATCCCCATCAAGGCAGTGACAAACCGGGCTCTATAGATTGTTCTATTCACCATGCAGAGGGTGGCAGGGAGCCAGGATGTACATCAAGCTTCCAGGGCACATATGTTGTATGCCCTAGAGGCTATGGCACCTATGGTGTTCAACTGGGCAGAAGCATTGCTTCCAATATTCAAGGATCAACTGACTAAATGTCAGTAGGGAGAGCTAAAGTAGTTCGGCCTTGGTTACATATTAGCTTGCTTCTTCTTTGAGCAGGTCCCCCAGATGAGGCCCCAGGTGACTTTCTGGAGTCTAATACCATGGGACCCCCGCATGCTAAGGTGGGTCCAGGTCATGGCTCGCATAGGAGCAAGTAGGGGAAGAAGGAAGTTAGGTGATGCATTCTTTAGATGGCTACAGGATTAGATGCTCATGGTCGAGGACTATGCCTATGTAGGCACAAATTTTACAGGTGATTCTAACCTACCACTCCCACTTGGAGGGTAGTGGGGTGACATTGGTAAGAAGCAAGAAACCCTAAAGATGGAAAATGTTTTTATGTTTTTCATGTTTTATATTTTTTATGATAAGTGACGAGACCTATTTGTCTTCATGTAGATGTTGGAGCAGCGAGGCCTAGAGGAGCATCTCCATTATATAGGTGAGGAGCCGGAGCTCGCTTCGTGCCACAGGGTGAAGATATCACCGGGGAGCTGGAGGAGAACCTAGAGAGGTTGACTCGGGACATCCTAGATGCTGATATAGATGACCTCCCGACTATATAGAAGAGATCTATGGTAGGAGTACCAGGCTGATTTAGCAGGCTACTACACAGGGTTGCTCGAACAGTGATGTGCTATCATGAGCACCACTAGTGAATGAGACATGTATGCTAAAAGCTGATAGCTTCAAGATTTTTGTATGATGATTTTGCCTGAAATCCTACGTGCTTCAAATGAGGTCTCGGGACCTATTTTTATTAAAAAAATTCGTATATATATATACAGACTTTTACACCGTGTTTATACGTTTCAAATGGATAAATGCATTTTCTATGAGTTTTATGTGTCTTTAAATATTTATTTACAGTGTACCATGTTTGATTTAACATCATGAATGGGAAATATTCCAATCTAGGATGTAATTAGCTAATGAATCAGTAACTACATTATGTTCCCTAGGGATATGCGTATATGTAATGGTTCCAAATGATCTTTCTAACAAACATACCCTCTGGAAGAGGCGGAGGAGCACCGGGTTCCTAATGGTGTAGACATGGTTTAAATGACAAACCACGAGCTGAGAGTCCATCAAAACTACTAGATCACAGACATACTGGGAGGCAGCTTTAGTTAGAAGACCAATGACTGCTTCATACTCGGCGATGTTATTAGTAGCGGGACCTAAGAAAATCACTCCTAAACTAACCAAATCTTCAACTGGGGAATAAAGAACCCAAGCACCCGAGGCTAGATTCAAGGTGTGGCGACAAGCACCATCAGTGAAACCGTAGAAAGCCATCTGCATGACCAAAACATGGTATACACAGATGCGGACACTAAAACTCAAAACCATCTTGAAAATACTGAAAGCACATTGAAAGTCAATCAATATACATATATACAAGATACCATCCAAGAAAACCTAGGCATAGTACCTTTTCAGGTACAACCCATTGCGAGGTTGCCCCAAAAGGATCCCATCATAATTAACTAACTCATAGGATTCTTTCTCTAACAACTTAGAAATAATGAAAGGTCCATACCACATGGAATTAGACTTACCCTTTCTTAGCTTGTCATATCTCTGGTCATAAGTCAAAACTAGGTCACCCTTATTGAAAACACGAGGCTGGATGGATTTATCATACTGCGCCTTGATGCGTTTCTTATGTTCCTCATTAGCCAAGGAAGCATCTCTACGATTCCTATCAAGGTTATTTAAGTACAAAAATCTCGCTTCCTCTGCAGAAGTGTCTGGGAGAAGTTTGACGGTGAATTGTAAAGATGGAATCTGACATTGGATTGGTAAGACAGCTTCAAGTCCATAGACAAGATGGAATGGTGTGAAACTAGTAGCTGTTTTCACGGAAGTCCGATAAGCCCAAAGAGCGGAAAAAAGAACAAGATTTCAATTGGATTTATGATTTCCAACCATCTGACAAAGCATAGTTTTCAAAACCTTGTTAATGTCCTCTACTTGACCATTAGCTTGCAGATAATATGGCGTAGAGTTTTCATGGTGAAAACCTAGTGTGGCACTCAATTCCTCCATCATTTGATTATGGAAATGAGATCCGTGATCAGTGACGATGGACTGCAAGACTCTAAATCTAGCTATGATATGATTGAAAAAGAAGAGAGTGGCAGTCTTACCATCTTCTACATATGTAGGCATGGCCTCAGCCCATTTTGTTAAATAATCCATGGATACAATGATGTAACCATGCCCCTGGGCTGAGGCAGGTTTACAATGCATGAAGTCAATCCCCCATTTGGAAAAAGGACCAACGACAATGACGAGGTGAAGCGGAGTAGGATGGGTGCACTTTTTGGGATAAAAATGTTGGCAAGGTGGGCATTTCTTAACAGCCTCATGACAGTCTTTGAAAATAGAAGGCAAGAAATAGCCTGCACGAAGGATTTTCTGGGTTGTATCCATCCTAGATAAATGACCGCCACATGCTCTAGAGTGGCAATCATTCACCACGTGTTCAACCTCCTCATGAGTGAGGAATCACCGAAGAATGGAATCAATCCCATGTCTATATAAGGTATCATTCAATATAAGGTAGTACTTCACGTGGTCACGGATGTGGCGATGATCATTGCGAGATAGATGTGGCTGAAAATGGTGGGTCTGGAGATAAATCAGCAAATCTCCATACCAAGGATTAGTAGTGCTAATCAGGAACAAGAATTCATCTAGAAATGAATTGCTGGGCTCAGATTCTGTGGTAGCACAGGGAAGGTCACATATAAGCTCGACAAAAACTAATGATTTCTTTGATGTAGCCTTGGAAAACTCGAGATCAAACTCCTGAAGGATGACGATCCAACAAGATTACTTGCCCCTGAGTACCTGATGAGTCAGAATGTAGTACATCAGGTTCTGGTCTTCCAATATGGTGGTCGTGTGAAGTAGAATGTAGTGATGAAATTTTTGCACAGGAATGACCGTGGCCAAAGCTAGCTTCTCCACATGTGAATAGTGGGTTTCAAAATCAATAAGATTCTTACTCGTGTAATAAATCACATGCTCCTGATCGTGGATATTGTCCTACACTAAAACCATGGAGATGGTAGTAGTAGAGGCAGCAATATACAAGAGAAAATTCTTTGAATAATCCGGGGGGTGTATCATGGGTGAATGAGTCAGAGCATGCTTAAGACTATCAAATGCACATTGGGCCTGGTCATCCCAGAAGAATGGAGTGTTCTTCTTGAGGAGACGCATATAACCATGCGTTTTCTTAGTGAAATTGCACATGAAATGGTGGAGAAAGTTTCCCTTCCCCTGCAAACTTTGGAGTTCAAGGATGTTGGTTGGGGCTGGTATATTAATGATGGCAGAAATCTTCAAAGGATCGATCCGGATGCCATCTTTGGATACCACGAAACCAAGCAGACGTCCCGTCTCAATGCAAAAAAACATTTATGCGGATTGAGCCATATATTATAATGACAACATCTCAGGAATATGTCTCTAAGATGACTAGGATGGTCCTCCCGTCGCTGTGAATGAGCAAGGAGGTCATCAAGGTACGGTTCAACAATATGTTTAATGTTGTGAAATGCATAGGACATCACATGCTAGAATGTGGCTCCAGTGTTTTTCAAGCTGAAAGGTAACTTCTTATATGCAAAGGTTCCCCATGGGAAAATGAATGCCATCTTATGCTGATCGGAGGGAAATATCTCAATCTGATTATAGCCAGAGAAGCCATCCATGAATGAAAAGATGACACTTACAGCACAGTTGTCGATAATCTGATCGATGTGCGGGATAGGAAAGTTGTCCTTGGGACAAGTTTTATTTAAATCCCTAAATTCGATGTAGACTCTAATGGTGCCCTTCTTTTTATTAATAGGGACAATGTTCGATACCCATTCCGTCATAGGTACAAGATAAATAAAACCATCTTTCAAAAGTTTCTCAATATCAGCTTTAATAGCTGCGGCCTTCCTAGGATGAACTTGCCTAAGTTTTTTCCTAATAGATTTAGCCATGGGATAAGTTTTAATCTCATGGACCATGATGGAAGGTTCAATCCCCGACATCTCTTCATAGGACCAGGAAAAAATATCACAGAATTCCTTAAAAAGTGCCTTATATGCTTTAGATTCATTTGTGGAGAAATTCTGCCCAACATGAACATGCTCAATAACATCAGGCTTGGCTGATATGTCAATTGGGTTTGTCTGAGTAATGTTGCAAAGGTTTCCTTTATAATATGTATCTTGCAACAATATAGGACTTTGTGGAATGTTGACAATATCAGTAGGAAACAAGGATGCAAAATCATAGCTGCTCGAACTAGTATTGGGGAGGAACATGGATCTATGATGGTGATCCTCCCAAATGGGCTCATCCGTATTCATGATCTCTATAATGGACTCGTCGAAAGGAAAAGTCTCACAGATATAGTCTGGAATCAGAAGAGAAGGTTCTAACTAGTACGGTAAGTGGTAAGGATCTGAAGCCACTAAATGAATGTCATCAGTGATCATTGAAACAATTTTGAATGGTTTCATACATAGCTTCGTGCAGGGTCAACGAGGTGGACTCAACAACATTTGTGCCCTAGGGCTCAATATCAAATTAGGTGATCATATGTACTGTCGCGGTATCCGTGCTAGGAGGAGTAGATGGAAAAATACCCATAAGGGATGAATCCTTCAGCATACCTACCCCAATCGATGGGTAAGGAGGAGGGGACTTACCTAACATTGGGATGTTATTTTCCATGGAGGTAGTAACATTTGGTGTACAGAAATCAAGCTGGTCAATGGTAACAATTCTCTAGAGATGCAGGAGTTGGACCGTTCGAAATATTGTTGAAGCAACAACATTCATGGCATAGAACCAATTCCTTCCTAAAAAGAGGTTATAATCTAAAGGGGCATCTACCACTTCTACTTGGATGGAAATGGGTTTTCCCCCCAGCTCGACCATGAGGGCTGATATGAGGCCATGGGGTTGGAATCCCCATCCATCAAATTCTTTAAGGGTCGTAGGTGATGTAACAAGCTCGGGAGAGCCAAGAGCTTTTCAACAAGTCAGAGACAACACCGAGGTTGAAGCTCCTTCATCTAGTACCGTTCAAAAGACTTTCTTTCCCACTACTTTTGTAATGATCTGAAAAGCAAGTTTATGTAGTAATATAGGTTTATGGTTCTCAACATTGAAGTGAATCAAGTTAGTGTTATCCCAGTCGATAGATCCTAATGCAGTCAACAAGTTCTTGCGCTGTGTAGGGAAACTTTGGAGTACTTCTAAGGTAGACATCGCACAAGGTGCCTCAGTGAGATCTTCAACAACATTATAGAATTGAGCAGCTCGGGCATTGGGATTAAAGATAGTCTTTCGAAGAGTACTCTTGGATGGGCGCAAAATCGTGTCAAGAGTAGGCTTCTCGATAGACAAGGGAACAGTAGACGAGGATTCCAGAGAACTAGTAGAGGGAGATTTCCTTGAAGAAGATTGATCTTCGTTCTTATCTATTGGTTTATCAAAATTCTGGCTTCGAGTTTGCATATGGATGGTATCTAAGGGCATCATACGAATTTCCTTCGATGAACTAGAGTTACCCTAGTTCGACATGTGGTCTACTAGTTGTTGTTGAGAGGGAAAGGGATCCGTAAGTACTGCAGGTGTGGGATTAGACTTCAAAAACTTGGAGATTTCATCCCGATGGGGACACTCCTTGGAGAAGTGGTCACCACCACATAACAGACAAGGGTATCTATCCTTCCTTTTCCCTGTGTTGTTGTCATTATGGGTTGATTGTGGGGTCTTTTGCTAGTTTCCAGGTTTTTTATTTCGATTTTTACCTTTCTTTTTATTACCCGAGGCTTGAGTAGTTTGAATAGAATTGACCTCAGTAGAAACGTTAGGAGTCGAAGGAGTAGCAGTTTGGGTTTTCTAGGTAGGTTTCACTCTGGATGGGGACTGGATTGAACCAACAATCCCATCAACAGGTACTTCTATTGATGGCTTGGTAGGGTCAGTGTTGGGGCAAGGAGATTGAGGAATCAGGTCATAAAGAGTCCTGAACTGGGAATAGACCAAGTCTAGGTACTAAGCTGGACTAATAGCCTACTCTTTAGTAATGGAACCACCCATGGCCACATCTCGGGCAATAGGAGGCAACAAGGACTTAGTGAACCAATCAGCTAACAACTGATCCAGAATAGGGGCCTTAATAAGCCTTCTCCACCTTCTCCACTCATGAATATGTTCAAAAATGTCGGTGGAGGTGTTCTATCATAGAGAAGTTAAAATATCAATGCCCGTTTCATAATGAATAGGGAGCTGAAAGTGTGTAAGAAATACGGTTTCCAATGAGCCAAAATACACAAACGAGTGTTGTGGGATTTCAATATACCACTTAGTGTCCGTACCGGTCAATTTTCACTGGAGGAGACGTAACTGAATAGAATCATCCATGACAGAGTTCAAGGAACACCACAAATGAAAAGTCATAACATGGTTTTGCAGATCTTCACCCTACTTCCCATCGAATTTTGAAATATTCGATGGTAACTTTACCAGAATGGGAGGCCACAAGGGATTGTGTCAAATGGGATCATTAATCAACTTGGACAAATCAAGCAATTCCAAAGTTACTAGGAAAGGTAACTGTCTATTGGGATGTACATACTGGTAATATTGATATGGCATGTAATTACCAGTAGGGCCATAGGTAGATTGATAAGCAGGTTGCTGTGAGGAAGAACTACTAAGAAATCTACCCATGGGGGGTTGATTTCCAGAATTAGGACTACTAGGACCACCAAGGCCTCCAAAAGGAGGACCGCCAGAGCCACTGGGACTGCCAGGACCAATAGGACCACCAGGAGGCATACCACCAGACCCTCCGAAACCTCTAGGAGGTGGAAAACCTCTAGAGCCACAGAAACCACTAGGTGGAGGGCCACTAGACCCTTCAGAGCCATAAGGAGGAAATCCACCAGGTCCCCCAGGACCACTAGAACCACCAATACCATGAGGAGGACCACCAGACCCTCTAGGACCATTAGGTCCCCCAGGGGGAGGACCTCCATAAGGTGGTCCTCTTGCACCTCCCATAATATATATGGGTATCCCTCCCATGACTGGCATGTAAGACTAGTTCGGTTGCCCCCATGGCGTAAAAGTGTTGCTAGGAAATGGAATTCTAGTAGTATTAGATAAATTAATACCTACAGGTATTTGATAACCGTAACCACTAGAAGACTGAATGGTAATAGGTTGTGCCCCCAAGGGATGACTTAAACTAGATGGGGGATTTACCACATTACTGTGGGTAGGAGGGACAAAAACTGTAGATGTTTCTATGTTAGGGGTCTGCTCTTGACTAGGTACAAATATAGGATCAAATAAAGTAGGTCATGATGGGGGTTTCCCCCCAGCATTCAAAGGTACTGAAGAGACAGGAATTGAAGGTTGGGCCCTAGATGTAAAAGACCTGGGAGGATTTGGAACAGACATAACATAAGAGGTGAGAGGGGTGGAAATTTGACCTGGGCTGTGGGTTGTTAATGGACAATCTATAATAAGTTCAGTGGGTCTCATAGAATCAGCTAGTGAACGATATCCCACAGGAAGGAATGTGGAACAAGCAGATGAAGAGCCTAATAGGTTGTCAATCTACTTTTTGACCTCCTGTACACAGAGGATAGCAGCACGGTATTTCCTATATTCTTCTTCACTCTCAAGTGAACTTACATGAGTTCCAAATGAGGCAATGGCATGTCCGATAGGTGTCTCCCAAAAAGAAGCATTAGGACCAAAGTCCAGACGGGTATCATCAACATGACCTTCCACGGGAGGATGGAATGATAAATATTCCCAGGAAGGCTATTGGACCAAGGGGGGTGAATGTAAAGAATATGGTACTCCACTTCCCACCACCACATTATCTCCCACTTGGGAGGTGGTAGCATCTCCTTGGTCGATAGCTTCCATTGGATTTTCTTTTGAAACAAAAGTAAAACCGGGTGGCAAGCCCCATACTCTCCTGGACTGTCTTAACTTAGCCACTGTGTACAGTTCCTATCTAACCTAGGGTTTGAAAGTATTGAAAAAACACACCAAAATACCTCCCTACTCAAACTATAGGTCAAAACAAGCAGACTTAAAATGACAGGAGTGGTTCAAAAGTCAGGTCTCTCACTAGGATTGTCAAGCAGGTGCCACTCGCGATATACCTCGAGGGTACGTGTGTAGTAATCTCCCCAAATGCTATTTTTGGTGTATGGCTCCAAATAAGACAGCCAAAGGGATTTTCTCAGATAGATAAGGTACCCTAGTGGGGTCTCCCATTATACTCAAGGTACGTGGGAGCTCGAATCGGTAGTAGTGTTGTCTAATGCATAACCATACACAAGTGGCCTTCCGATATACAATCAAGTACATGAAGTACCTTTCTATATACCTCAAGGGTACATGAAACGATGTTCTATATACCGACTGTACATGGAAGAACCGCGCGAGTCCTAGAATTTAATGCTGACAAAAAATGATAGCTCCTATGTTTTACGATGCCTGAACACATCTCTAACCTATCACTCAAGTTACTACGTAAATTTTAACCTACAACTACCGTTAATTTTAACTTGTACAGTTAGGTGAATGCATGATGTTTTGACAGAAAAGTAAAACCATGCAATATGCTTGTGTAAATTTTCACTTTACTGTTCAGTATGCCTACTTACGGGAGGGAAGAGAGTGTTTTTCTTTTTGCTTCAAAACCAAAAATCATTCCAATCAATATTCATGAACATCAAATCAAAGACAAGCAAATACTTCTACAAACCAAATTCTTCTTTTCAAAAGCAAATGACAAGGGTGAGAATCTCTTTTCCTAAAAGAACAACACCAAGCACACCTATATGCCAATGCACTCTAACTTTTCAAATTTCTTAAAAACATAAGCAAATCTAACTTAAAAATACCATTTTTTCATTTTGATCGAGATAGTCCTATATGCATGAGAGAGGAAAGATCATAAAGGTCTTGAAATCTTATGAAGCCAATCAGAAAATCCAAATCCAACGCTCAAATATGATTTCCTAATCTCAAGAAAAACTTTTCTTTTTTGAAGGGAAGAAAAAGAAGTTTACTATGCGCGCAAGAAATGAAATCTAGAAGCTAATCTAGTGTTCTTCTTTCAGTATATGCAATGAAAAGAGAGTTCAATGAACACCTTAACTTTCAGAAAACAAGAAATCCTTCTTTAAGCACAACCAACAAGCAAGAAGCGGATGAACAATAAAAAAGACTAAACAAATTTTTGAAATTAAATCAATCTTAAACCATCAAAGTAGCAAGCCACACACATCAGATTCAATAACATAGGCCTGATAACAGAACTGAAAGCAATCAAAATTCCAAATTTTTACAAAGAAAAACGAGGAAAGAGAGTTTTGGAATAATTCCTACCTGGTACCACACTTCGTAGGTGTTGTAAGAGTGTTTCCAAAGTAGCACCACTCCTCACAAACCAGATACAGGTGGTGGCACTGCTTACTACCCACTGTGTTCAGGTGGTGGCACCGCTGCTCATATAAAGCATTGCCGTGGCTCCCTATAGATGTCCAAAACAAGAGAAGGATGGATCAGATCAAAAAAGACTATATCAAGGCAAATACTATCGAATTCAATGTGGTAACAGAGCATAAAAAACCAAAATGACTCAGATCTAAACAGATCTAGAAATTTCAAACTTGAATAATACAAATCAGAAAGTAGATCTGACTAAAAAGAGTTGAAGAAAATAGAGCCTGGATTCAAACAATATTTGAAGACTGAGGACGATCAGAATGACTGAATACAACTACTCCCCAGTGGAGTTACCAGATTTGTTGACCGAAATATTTCACCTCCTACGGACAGCAAGGTGTTCCGCTGGTATGAATGGTTCAAATACATAACAAATAGATCACAAGGGATGATAAATCTCCCTAGACACTGTATATATCTGGAATACAAGGCTTTGATAGTTCACCTGTGTACCTACAAAAGAGTTCAACACGAAATGAATCAAAGCAACAAAAATATGATCTACTAATCTATGCTAGTGACTAAGGAATCTAGAAATATATATATGAAATCAAACATCAACAATATATATGGGACATAAAATCAACTTGCATTAGAAATATGAAGAAGTTTACAACCAAGCCTTAGTGTTGACATGCATCTCCATGAAACTAGCTCTTCATCCCCAAAAGCTCCAACTCTAGCTCTCTATGCTCTCTCCAAATTATCTTGGGCCAAGAATCAATCCAACCGCATAACAATACCTTCAATGTTCTCTCCTCAACCATGGCTATGAACTCATATTTATAGGGCTTTAATGGATAGAGATGGTTGAGAAATTAGTGGGTGAGGTGGCCTCTAAGATCCTAGGATGAGGAATCTCAAGCTCAACCAATTCACAACAGTAGGGATAAGGGATATCTCGAGCTTTATCATCTAGAAGCCTTGAGAAACTTATCTTTTTCCCTTTTTACCCAGGGTACCGCACTTCTCCTTCTATGACATAGTGGTTATGGTAATAACTGCCTATGGACCAAGGGCAATGGGTGGCGGCACCACTTGTGGATAGTTGATGAAAGGTGGTGTGAGCAGGGGTACCGCTCCTGGACAAAGGGGCATGCGGGGTGCTAGGAACTTGTATGATAGACTAATAAGAAACCATTTAGTCTTCACTCCAGAAGCTGGGATTCAGGGAAAGTAGGTATGTCAAAGGTCTTATCACATGATGGTGATAGGATCTTGGTATAACATCCGGGCCCAAATTTCTATCTCCTTATGAGACCATTGTCTCATGTTTAACAAACAAATTTCACAACCATTTCCCAAAAATTACCTCGATTTATGAGCCACAACATGGTGATGCAAGTGTCTACGGACCTATACTTGTATCACTCTCCCCTACCTCTATTCATGCAGGTTTTCAGGCCACCACCCATTAATGGTCACCATTTTTCTTCTTATTTTTTATTTTAACACATAGTTGTCTTCTCCATCCACCACACCTTTCACAGACCTCTCGACCATTGTCCACAAAGTGATTTATTTTTCTTGCATGTATTTGGCGTATAAGTGCCCCTGGACTTGCACTCACATCACGTGTAGTCATGTCCATCCACTGTAACTCACACATAGCTTTCTTGACTTCTGTCCGAGAGCTACCTCAGTTTGTGTGCCTCTACCACACCAACTCGTGAGCCTCTGTCGTGATCTATCCCACGCATGTATTGGTATGTTTGAGAACCTTCTGCTCCATGCATACTGCGCAGATGACCTTTGGACCTATTAGCCAGAATATTTCACCTCCTATGGACAACAAGGTGTTCCACTAGTCTGAATGGTTCAAATCCAAAAAAAGTAGAGGACAGAGGTTGAAGAATCTCCCTAGAAACTATAGATATCTGGAATACAACGCTTTGACAGTTCACCTATGTACCTACAAAAAATCTCCACACGAAATGAATCAAAGCAACCAGAATATGATCTACTAATCTATGCTAGTGACTAAGGAATATAGCAACATATATATGCAAAATCACAACAACAACATCATATGTGGGACAGAAATCAACTTGCATTAGAAATATGAAGAAGTTTACAACCAAGCCTTAGTGTTGACATGCATCTCCATGAAACCATCTCTTCATCCCCAAAAGCTCTAACTCTAGCTCTCTATGCTCTCTCCAAATGATTTTGGGCCAAGAATCAATCCAACAACATAACAATACCTTCAATGTTCTCCTCTCAACCATGGCAATGAGCTCATATTTATAGGGCTTTAATGGATAGAGATGGTTGAGAAATTAGTGGGTGAGGTGGCCTCTAAGATCCTAGGATGAGGGATCTCGAGCTCAACCAACCCACAATAGTAGAGATAAGGTAGTACATGAGGCTTATCATCTAGAAGCCTTGAGAAACTTCTCTTTTTCCCTTTTTACCCATGGTATCATGCTTCTCCTTCTATGACAGAGTGGTTCTGGTAATAATCACCTAAGGACCAAAAGAAATGGGCAGTGGCACCGCTTGTGGACAACCGATGAAAGGAAGTGCGAGTAGGGGTACCAATCCTAGATAAAGGGGCATGTGCAGTGCTGGGAATTTGTAAGACCAATTGATAAAAAATCATTTAGTTTCCACTCCAAAATCTGGGATTTAGGGAAAGTAGGTGTGTCAAATGTCTTATCACATGATGGTGACAGGATTTTGGTATAACAGGATGCCCCCTAAAGCATGAGTCTTAGAGTGATACGATAAACGAGAGCTTTGAGAACAAGTCGTCGCCAGGAGATGGAAATGTTGGCTTGATTGGAGTATGCAGTCAAGTAGGCATCTATAGTACATTAGTATCTTGACTCATAGACACAAGTAACCAAACTCATAGCTACAGACCAATACAAGGCAGATCCATGAGTGGAATAAACAAGCATGGCTACTACAATACAATGTAGATCCATGTGATAGAGGACTCAAACTTGGACATAGCTATCAGACATACAATGTAGATCTATGTCATATAGATGCAAATTTGAGCATAGCCACGACCATACAAATGTGGATCCATGATATATATACAAAACTCCATCGCAACCTGGGGAAAATGCAATGAGAACTTTTAAACAAATGCCCGGGGTCTTCGTCTCGTCTTCCACAAAGTACGATTCTATCTATGTGATTACAATGATCTGAAGTCCAACATGGTAGAAGCCACTTTATTACCAGCCAATGATGTGAACTGTTAAAAAGTGCAAGGGAGATAACCATTAGTGTTAATGATTCCCAAGGTACCCTAGTACAATCTACTGAGTGCGAATAGATGTCCTAATGTCGAACACCTAGTCGATTCTATCGATCAAAATTCAATGATGTCAACCTATGTCTAGAGCAAGAGAATTTTTCATTAAGGAATACATATCTCAAGGTACTAAATATTTTTTCTAAGACTATTTCCTGAATGATGAGCTGATGTCGACAGGAATAGTCTCGTTGAAGGAGGGCCATGATGAGTCCCACATCGACGACACAAAACTTGGAACATAGTTCTAGAATGATGTGAATGTAGTAACCATATGACTGACTCAAAGATACTGACACAAAGACTGTGTAGACTGCAGAGGTAAAAAATGACTTGGCAGCATGACTAGACAGGACAGATACACAATGCAATAGTGGACAATGCAATTTTTTGAAAGACTCAAAGGATTGGCATGACTCATGAAAGTTCATCATCACAGAGATCAGATGAATACCCAATTGAATGACATGATTGTGTAGACAAGTGCCATGTTCAAAGGTAATGACCAACAACTACCATTATTTACAAAATGATTCCCTTCCCATTTTCCCCATCATGATCGATGAGTGCCTCTTTTCGAATTTATGAGTTCAAAGAGGGTAACAAACACTCGATATAGCTTGTAAAAAGACAAGTTGAGTCTCATATGTTTTACGAACCTGAGAGAGGAGGGGTTCATTCCCAAAATGGGTCTCTCAATGTTTAATTTAACTAGTCCACTGAAAGAAAACTTGGTATCGTTCATGTTTAGAGAGTCTGAACGAATGCAGAAGGAAACTCCATGGGGTTCCTTTTTTGTATGATTTAGTCTCTAAGGCCCAAAAAAGTGTAAAATCATACCTTAGAGAACTCTTCCAGTCATGTTTGGCTGGAGTGTTCCTTTCTTGTAAATAGTCCTATCTGAACCAATAAAGAGATAACCTACCATCGGATGGATGACTCTTAAAATACTTTAACGAGCATAAAGAAGACAAGATTGCTCGACAATCTTTTCGTATTTAGGGAGCCTGAAAAGGGTTTAAAGAGAAATCCATTAAACTTTTTCATGTTTTAATCGAGAGAATGAAAGAGTAATAAACTAAGCTCAAACCATTGTTCATGTTTTAACCAGAGCACGAAAAATAAAAATTAAGCTCAACCCCATCTTACTGTTTTTAACGAGCTCGAAGATCAGCTGAAAGAATGGTTGAAGATTGGTTTCATTTTTATCCAAGCTCAAAACCAATGGGTAAACTATTCTTGAAAAAATACCATTAACATGATATACGGAGGTTGGAATCCTTCCCCCAGCATGATTGCTAGCGAAGCTTACCCCTAGCATGGTTTCTAGCAGCTCGACATGCCCCCAAGCTTCATTTCATTTAACGATTCTTATTCCATACCCAACCTAAAAACCTAGTTACTAATGTGAAAATTTTCACCAGGGGGGTAGGAAGAATGAGAATCGGGCAGGCGAAAAGAAGGTTCAAGTTCTAACACTAAAGTGAAGACTCGACTCAAGGGAAGGGGATCTGTTTCATTTTTACACAAGCTTGAAACAGAAGGTAACTATGCTTGGAACATGATTTCATTTTTATGAAAGCTTGAAACCAAAAGGTAAACTATGCTTAAGGAGGTCCATTTCATTTTTTAACAAGCTTGACACATAATGGGAACTTTGCTCAGGGAAAACTGACATGATGGTCAGAACCTGACATGATGGTCAGGTGCTATTTCATTTTTTAACGAGCTTGACATAGAATGAGAACTTTGCTGAGGAAATGGTTTCATTTTTATGCACGCTTGAAACCAAAAGTGTAAACTATTCTTAAGGAGTGGTTTTATTTTTTAATGAGCTTGAAACCAAAATTAAACTATGCTCTAGACATGGTTTCATTTTTATGCAAGCTTGAAACCAAAAGTGTAAACTATGCTTAAGGAGTGGTTTTATTTTTTAACGAGCTTGAAACCAAAAGTAAACTATGCTCTAGACATGGTTTCATTTTTTTGCAAGCTTGAAATCAAAAGCATAAACTATGCTTAAGGAGTAGTTTTATTTTTTAATGAGCTTGAAACCAAAAGCGTAAACTATGCTCTAGACATGGTTTCATTTTTATGCAAGTTTGAAACCAAAAGCATAAACTATGCTTAAGGAGTGGCTTTATTTTTTGACAAGCTTGGAACCGAAAGCATAAACTATGCTCTAAAACCTGCTCCTACCGAACATGATATCCATAGGTTGGTAGGTTGGCCCCATTACTTAAAAGCTAGCGGCTTAGCTCCATTATGATGTCCATAGACTAGAGCCATGCCCCCCATTTCACCTATGATGGGAAAAATCTAACTAGGAGAAGGGGAAGGAACCACAAGAACATGCAGCACATTCAGGGAAGTCTTATTACTAGGAGTAATGTGATGGTCAAGTATAACAAAGGAAAGCTGATCAATGCTCACAATATTCCCATCATGGGGAAAATGCATAACTCTAAAGAGTGTGGACACAACAGCCTTCATGGCATAAACATAATCACGTCCAAGGAGCAGATTTAAATCTAAAGGACCTTGGACCACCATAACATCAATACATACATTTTTCCCTCCTAATGTAATAGGAAAACAAGGAAGGATCCCTAACGGTCCAGTGGGTCTTTGATTAAAATCCAGTATCTGATTGGTGGCTGGCACAAGCTGAGGAGAACCTAAAGCTTGCCAAGCAGTTGAGGATAGAATACTAACTGAAGCCCCTTCGTTACCAATAGTGTGAAGTATCCACCTAGCAGTAACACTCACAACTATCTGGAATGGAACACTCGAATGAAGATGAGATTTTGTTAGGTTACTCTAGTTAAAGGAAATAACCTCACTACTCACAGAGGGTTCTGTCGAAACAGACAAAATTTCCTCTTGTCGAGAACAATCAGAATGAAGCATAAAAACTTTGGCAGGTTTAAGTTCATTCTCTACTGGAAGAGAAGAACAAGACGAAGATTTGGTTAAAGAGACTACTTCAGTCTTAACACTCTCTGATGAAAGAGCAGGATTGGGTGGAAATTACACCAACTCAACCACTTTAACTTCACTCTCGAAAGGAAGAGTGGGATCAACCACAGATAAATCTAAATCGACCACTTGGTCAACCAGTGGGGGATCGAGGGATAACTTACTATCACTTGTTGGAATCACCTGTTGATGATCAGTAATATTTTCCAACCAACTTGAAGCTTCATCCATGCTTGGACAAAGAAAAGTATGATGCATAGCCTTGCATATGAAACAAGGATACAATACTTTACCCTTATGACCTTTTACCAATGGGTCACTGGTTGAGGGAGTATCGTCAACATGATGATCAGAGGTTGATGACATAGATGGCTTGGACCTTTTAGACCACTCTTCTTGTACATGGGAGAGACCAGGACACTCCTTAAGAAGGTGGTCCCCCTTGCAAAGCTTACAAGGGAACTTGGGTTTTCCGAGTGTTCTCTTAAAATGAGCACCATCAAGAGTAGATGGTTGCTGATTTTTCTCTTTCTTATCCTTCTTCTTTTTACCCTTCCCTTTCTTCTTCTTCTTACCCACAAGACTACTAACCATAGAGATTTGGTCAAGCGAAGAAGAAGAAAGGGGTGGAACAACAACCGATGAAGAAGGAGAGGGATTAGGTTGAGGTCGATCCTCTCTTGGAGGAGAGGTGACATTTGAGGCATTAGGTGTAACAAGAATTAACAAATTAAAAATCCAGACTAGTAATTCTATAGTTAATCCAGGAAGATTTAGAGTGGCAATAAAGGGAGGACCAATACCTTCACTTGGAGGGAATACAAAAGGCACACCTTGGAAAGGGACCTCTTGAGTGGTAGTCCTAGATGAGGATGCAATCTAAACTCTCCAATAACCCCCTAACTACCACGCACAAGAAAGTACTAAAACTAAAAGCAACAAGAAAACATGTGAAAGGAGTGGATAAGAGTCAGGAATCTCACAGGATAGGCCAAAAGGATAAATCAGATGGTTTGAGGATTCGTAAAAGGGTCTCCCAATATACGCAAAGTACGTGGGATCTCAAATCGGTATTAGTGTTGTCTAATGCATAACCGTACATAAGGGGCCTTTCGATATACAATCGAGTACGTGAAGTACCTTTCTATATACCTCAAGGGTATGTGAAAGGAAGTTCGATATACCGACGGTACATGGAAGAACTGCGTGAGTCCTGGGATGTAATGCGGACAAGTAGTGACAACTCCTATGCTTAACGATGCCCGAACACATCTCTAACTTATCACTCAAATTGCTAAAAGTTTTAACCTAGTACTACCGTTAATTTTATCTTGTGCATTTAGGTGGAACCATGGAGTGAAAACTTGAAATTAAAGAAGATGCACACTAATCTATATGATAATGCAAGTTTCCTCTTCAATGAAATTCTACCTAAGAGAGGGAGAGAGATTTAATTTTATTCCCAAAAATGCACACCCAAATGCAAATGCAATTCTATCTTTTCAAACGAAAAGTGAAATATCAATGCACCCCAAACAATCTTCAAAGCAAATGAAAAGAGATCTAGAGAACATTTAACATAAATAAACTAGAAATGTTTCCTATCTTTTCATGCTTGAAAACGATGCATAAAAACTCAATGGAAAGATGATTTCACTAGCGTTTCCAAACAAATCTAACTCTAATGCACGCAAAGCTGAAAATAGATGTTTCTTCTCAATGAAGGTAAGATCTAGAATTTCAAACAATCATGCACAAAACAACAAGAAAATCATTCAACAAACTTGTGAATAAAGTGAAAGAGAGAGAAAACTAAAACTTCTCTTTGAAACAGACAAGGAAACGAAGAACCAATCTTTCCTACCAAGCACTGAAAGAATTAGCATGCAAAAGGAAACAAGAATCACCCAAGAAAAGAAAGACTCAAAACAACATGGATCACTCATAAATTCTAAGCCCAAAACAAACCAAAGCCTACTCAAGAAAATGAAATGTATATTTCCAATTCCAATGAATAATATCTACAGAAAAGGGAAAGAGGTTTCAAGCAAAGAAAATAATGCAAAATCTAATTCAAGAAACATACAATCTCTTTGAATGCATAGGGAATATAACACTCAAAGCGACTGCAGAACATACAATTCATGGCCCCTCAGGTCAAGCCCCTCAGAATATACTTTTTTTTCAAAACTACACTTCATTTTCATCAATAAGTAAGCCAAAAACACACAAAAAACAAAATACAAATTCTGGAACAGGGCCTACCTGGCACTGCACAAATGAAGCTACTAACAGGTGATTTTGAGGCAGAACCGCTCCTTGCTCACTGGATTCAAGTAGTGGCACCGTGTATCGCTAACTAGACTCAGGCGGTGGCATCACTCCTTGCCAACAGAACATGTGTGGTTCCCTAAAATCACCCAGAACAATAGGAGACTGAGAAATCAAGTCAGAAAAAGACTAGATCAAGGAAAATATTGTTGAATTGAGTATGGAAACAGAGCATAAAATACTGAAATGACTCAGATCTGAACAGATCTAGAAATTTCAAACCCAAATAATGCAAGTTAGAAAGTAGATCTGACTGAAGAGAGTTGAAGAAAGGGGAGCCTGGATTCAGACAAGAGTTGTAGACTAAGGAAGATCAGAACAACTGATATGCATTTTCTCCAGCTGAGTCGCCAGATTTGTTAGCTGGAATATTTGACCTCCTGCAAACAGTAAGGTGTTCCACTGGTATGAATGGTTCAGATCTAGAACAAATAGAGGATAGAGGTTGAAGACTCTCCCTAGACGCTATAGATATCTGGAATACAAGGCTTTGACAATTCACCTGTGTACCTACAAAAAAGCTCAACACGAAATGAATAAAAGCAACCAGAATATGATCTACTAATCTATGCCAGTGACTAAGGAATCTACCAACATATATGCAAAATCACAACAACAACATCATATGTGGGACAGAAATCAACTTGCATTAGAGATATCAAGAAGTTTACAACCAATCCTTAGTGTTGACATGCATCTCCATGAAACCAGCTCTTCATCCCCAAAATCTCTGACTCTAGCTCTCTATGCTCTCTCCAAATGATCTTGTACCAAGAATCAATCCAACAGCATAACAATACCTTCAATTTTCTCCTCTCAACCATGGCTATGAGCTCATATTTATAGGGCTTTAATGGATAGAGATGGTTGAGAAATTAGTGGGTGAGGTGGCCTCTAAGATCCTGGGATGAGGGATCTCAAGCTCAACCAACCCACAACAGTAGGGATAAGGCAATACACAAGGATTATCATCTAGAAGCCTCGAGAAACTTCTCTTTTTCCCTTTTTACCCAGGGTACCACCCTTCTCCTTCTATGACAGAGCGGTTCTGGTAATAACCACCTATGGACCAAGGGAAATGGGTAGTGGCACCGCTTGTGGACAACCAATGAAAGGCGGTGCGAGTAGGGGTACCGCTCCTAGATAAAGGGGCATGCGTGGTGCTGGGAATTTGTGTGACAGATTGATAAAAAACCATTTAGTTTCCACTTCAGAAGATGGTATTCAGGGAAAGTAGGTATGCCAAATGTCTTATCACATGATGGTGATAGGATTTTGGTATAAAAGGACCACTATCTAGCATCCTAACATGGGGCACTGCCTGTTCCACCACAATCGATTGACCATACTGGATTTTCCTTTAAGCTCTTTTCTAACTCCTAAAAACAATGAAAAGAAAGACGACCGTAGCCGCTTCCTTTCCTGCTTGCTAAAGTATAGGAAAGGGCGTCTACAGCGTCTTGTTTACTTCCTTTTGTGAACCATGTATACCATTAAATGAAAAGGACCACCTTGGCGTATTTAAGCCAAGACCGTTTCCCTATGCATACTTTTATGCTTTCTCGGGCAGAGGGGGCGCACCTTACGAAAAAGCTCACTATGGGTTTTCGTTAAGCTCTTTTCTAGCCTTCTCATCAAGAAAAGATTGCCAAGAAAACTTGGTTTCATTAATGCTCATAAAATTATCTGAATGACCATCCAGTCAGTATAGGTTTAACCTTTCCGACCTGATTGGACTGCCAACAGTAAAGAAGTCTCTCATCCCCTAAGGGATGGGTGAGCTCTCCTATGTATACTTTTATCCTTTTTCAGGCACGGGAGACTGCCAATGAAAAAGAGCCCCCACTGGAGTCTTCTTCATGGTTTCAGACTCTCTAAAATTAAAAGCACCATCAAGCATTTCCCTTCTCGGGCTCACCAAAAATCCATGAGATCGTACCACAATGGTGTCTCTAGACACCACCCCACAAAAAAAAGTTTGGAAACATTCCCACATTAGGTCACCTTTGTTCAGAGTACTCTGCAATGTGTCTTCCTTGGATCCCATTAATATCAAAAGTGTCAACCTCCTCCAAGTATTTCCCATCTGCAGTGACATTCCCGGTATTACAGCTATGATCCCATTCCCATGAGTCAAGTTTCATTTTCTTCCTGGTCCGCCCTACCATCATACTCTAAACAAAGGAAGTTTGAGTCTACCACACCCCCCCTACCCCTGTTCAATTCTTTCCCTCCCCCCCCCCCCCCCC
>LPNX010839654.1:929529-1008639 GCA_001517045.1 Pseudotsuga menziesii
AGTCACTAACATGGATAATAGATGATGTTCTAGTAGCTTTGATGTGTTTGCGTGTTTGATCTGGTTGTAGGTACATAGGTTCACTATCGAAGTGGCATTCCAGGTGTCTACGACTTCAAGGGAGGGTCTTCATCCTTTGTCGTTCACTCATTTGTTCTGGATCTGAACCATTCAGACCAGAGGAACAGCTTCTGTCCGCAAAAGGTGAAATATTCCTGGCTACAAATCTGGCGACTCCATTGGGGACTAGATACATGTATTAGTTGATCTGATCTTCCTTAATTCTTCAACTCTTGTCCAAATCCATGCTCCATCTCCAACTCTCTTCAATCAGATCTGCTATTTGACTTAGTGTATTTTGGTGTGAAACTTCCAAATTTGCCTAGATCTGAATTATTTTGACCTTTTATGCTCTCTTTCACTCTCAATCTATCATTTTTTACCTTGATATGATCTTTTTCTAACTTGGTATGTTGTTCTCCTTTGTGTTTTGGATTTATATAGGGAACCGCTCTTATGTTGTTAGTGAGAAGCGGTGCCATTTCCTGTACCTAGTTAGCAGCCCATGGTTCCACCACCTGAGTCCTGTTATCCAAAAGCAGTGCTAGGTTAGAACCACTCTGTCAAGACCCCTCCAGCGCGATGCCAGGTAGGCCTTATTCCAAGACCATTTTTTTCTCATTTTTTGAAAAAAAATTGAGTTGATTTTCTTTCAGCCCTGCACTGTCAGCCTTGTGTGTTAGAATCTAATGCTTGTGGTTTGAAATTTCGTGGTAGAATATTGGGTTGTTTGAAGAATTCAAAAGCTAGATTAGGCTTGTTGATTGTCCATTTTCTTGCGTGCTTGTTGGTTGTCTTTGTGAAAGGATTTCTTTTTTGAAAGCTTAGGTGTTAGAGAGCTCTCTTTTATTTATGTTATATAGACTGAAAGAAAAACATTTAATTATCATCTTGATTTCATTTTTTGTTCCCATAGGAGACTTCTTTTGCTTGTTTTAAAACGAAATTTTTTGACTGAGATTAGGTCATTATCATTAGTGAGCATAAGACATTAAATCGCTGATTGGCTTCACAAGCTTTCAGGTTCTCTATGTTCTTTTGTCTCTTTTTCATTTACACTATCTCATAAAAATAAAAAATATTATAGTTTTAAGTTAGATTTGTTTATGCTTTAAGAAAAATCGAAAAATAGAGTGCATATGCATATAGTGTGCTGCTTGTTTTTCTTTTAAGAAAAGAGACTCCTTCCCTTTTGACTACTTTTAGAAAAGAGAAATGAGTTTGGAAAGTGATTCTTGTCTTTGATTTTGTGTTCAAGATTGTTGTTTGGGAATATTTTTGGTGTTGAAGCAAAAGAAAATACTCTCTTTCCCTCTTGTAAGTAGGCATATCGAAAGGTAAAGTGAAATATTTGCATATGCATATTGCATGGTTTTACTTTTTCTGTCAAAACTCCATGCATTGACCTAACCGTCCACTTTAAAATTAACGGTAGTTATAGGTTAAAATTTACGTAGAAATTTGAGTTATAGGTTAGAGATGTGTTTGGGCATCATTAAGCGTAGGAGCTTTCATTACTTGTCTGCATTACATCCCAGGACTCGTGCAGTTCTTCCACGTACCATTGGTATATCGAATGGCCTTTCACTTACCCTTGAGGTATATAGAAAGGTACTTCACGTACTTGATTGTATATCAAAAGGCCCCTTGTGTACGCTTATGCATTAGATAGCACTACTACCGATTTGAGCTCCCACGTACCTTGCGTATATCAAAAGACCCCACTAGGATACCTTATCCATCTGAGGAAAACCCTTTGGTGGTCTTTCTTGGAGCCATACACCAAAAACAACATTCAGGGAGATTACTACGCATGTAGCCTTTAGGTATATCACGAGTGGCACCTTCTTGACAATCCTGGTGAGAGACCTGACTATCTAAACTCCTCCTGTCATTCAAAAGTTTGCTTGGTTAACCTATAGCTTGAGTAGGGAAATTTTTGGTGTGTTTTCTATTTTTTTAAACCCTAGGTTAGATAGGAGCTGTACAAAATGGCTGATCTAAGATAGTCCAGAAGAGTACGGGGCTTTCCACCCAATTTTATTCCTGGTTCAGGAGAAAATCCAATGGAAGCTATCGACCAAGGAGATGCTACCACCTCCCAAGTGGGAGATAATGCGGTTGTAGAAAGCAGAGGACCATATCCTTCACACTCACCTCCCTTGGTCCAACAACCTTCTCGAGGTAATACTTTGTTCAATTCTCCCACAGAAGGTCATGTTGATGATACTTACCGTCTGAATTATGGTCCCAATGCTCCATTTTGGGATACCTCTATAGGATAGGCCATTGCCTCATTTGGCACCCATTTAAACTTTTTTGAAGAAGTTTCTCTAGATGAAGAAGAACGTAGACAATACCACACAGCCATTCTCCCTACATAGAAGATTAAAAGGAACATAGATGACATATTGGGCACACCACCATCACGTTCCACATCTATTCCTATGGGATATTGTTCACTTGTCGATTCTATGAGACCCATTGAACTGATTATAGATCACACAGTAACACCACACAACCAAGGTCGAATTACCAACCCCACCACCTCCCATATTATGTCTATCCCTAATCCTCCCAGGTATTCTACACCTAGGGCCCAACCTTCAATTCTCATTTCGTCATTACCTTCTAGTGTTGGGGGGAAACCCCCGGCATGACCTACATTATCTGGAACCAGAATTATATCTAGTCAAGGACAGACCTCTGGTATAGAACAATATACAGTTTATGTCCCTCCCACCCATACTAGTGTGGTTACTCCCTCATCTAGTTCAGGTCATCCCTTAGGAGCACAACCTGCAACTAGTCAAACCTCTTGGGGTTATGGTTATCGAATACTTGTAGGGAACATTAATTATCCACCCAATCCTATAGGAATTCCTTATGCCAGAATTCCATACCATAGTAATACATTCACGCCATGGGGGAAACCTAACTATTCCTACATGCCAGCTATGGGGTGGATACCCATACATACTGCGGGAGGTGCTAGAGGACTGCCTCATGGAGGTCCTCCCCCTAGGGAGCCTAATGGTCTTAGAGGGCCTTGTGTATTTCCTCCTTATGGTCCTAATTGTCCTGGTGGTCTTGGGGGCCCTGGTGGCTTTCCCCCTAGTGACCCCGGAGGGTCTAGTGGCCCTCCTCCCAGTGGTTCCAAAGGATCTAGAGGTTTACCTGCCAGCAGCCCTGGAGGGTCTAGTGGTCCACCTCCTAGTGGTTCTAGTGGTCCTAGTGGTCCCAATGGCCCTGGTGGTCCTCGTCCCGGAGGCCCTGGTGGTCCGAATGGTCCTAATCCCGGAAATCAACCCCCTGCGGGAAGATTTTCTAGTAGTTCTTTATCACAACAACCTGTCTATCAGTCTACTTATGGTCCTACTGGTAATTATATTCCATATCAATATCACCAGTATGTGCAACCTAATCGTAAGTTACCTTTCCTAGCAACTTTGGACTTTCCTGACCTATCCAAGTTGATTAATGACCCCATTCGACATAATCCATCATGGCCTCCTATTCTGGTAAAGTTACTATCAGACATTCCAAAGTTTGATGGGAAGTAGGGAGATGATCCGAAAAACCATGTCATGAAATTCCATCTGTGGTGTTGTTCAAACTCCCTTATGGATGATTCAGTTAGTTTAAGACTCTTTCAGCGAACTTTGACTGGTACGGCTGCGAAGTGGTATATTGAACTTCCACAACATTTGTTTGTGAATTTTGGCTCCTTGGAAACCGTGTTTCTTACACACTTTCAGCGCCCTATCCGTTATGAAACAGGTACTGATCTCTTAACTTCTCCGCAAAAGAACACCTCCACCCACATATCCGATCATATCCATGAGTGGAGAAGGTGGAGAAGGCTTATTAAGGCCCCTATTCCGGATTAGTTATTAGCTGATTGGTTTACCAAATATTTGTTGCCTTCAATTGCCCAAGATGTAGTTATGGGTGGTTCTGTTACTTAAGAGTAGGCTATTAGTCGAGCCTAGTATCTAGAATTGGTCTATTCCCAGTCTAGAACTCTTTATGACTTGATTCATTAAGCTCCTCACCCAAGCACCAATCCTGCAAAGCCACCAGCAGAAGTACCTGTTGATGGGATTGTTGGTTCAATCCAGTCCCCATCAGTAGCAACACCTTCCAAGCAACCCCAGACTACTACCCCTACTCCTTCGACTCCTAAGGTTTTTGCTGAGTTCAATTCTATTCAAAGTACTCAAACCTCGGGTAATAATAAAAAGAAAGGTAAAAATAAGAATAAAAAACATGGAAACCAATAGGAGAATCCAAGACCAACCAGCAACAATAAAGATAAAGGGAAAAGAAAAGAAAAATATCCATGTCTTCTATGCAAAGGTGACCATTTTACAAAAGAGTGTCCCCATCGGGACAAAATCTCCCAGTTTTTGAAATCAAATCCCGCACCCATAGTTCTCATGGATCCTTTTCCCTCTCAACAACAACTGATAGACCACATGTCTAATCAAGGACACTCTAGTTTGTCAGAGGAAATTCATATGATGTCCTCATATACCATTAGTCTACAAACTCGAAGTCAGAATTATGACAAACTCACAGACAAGAAAGAAGATCATTCTTCTTTAGGGAAAGCTCCCTCTGCTGGTTCTCCCGAATCCTCGTGTAATGTCTCGCTAACCATCGAGAAGCCTAATCTCGATATGATTTTGCGTCCACCCAAGAGTACTCTTAGGAAGGTTGTTTTTAACCCTAATGCCCGAGCTGCTTAATTTTATAATGTAGTTGAAGATCTCGCTCAGGAACCTTATGCAATGTCTACCTTAGAAGTACTCCAAAGTTGTCCTATACAATGCAAAAATCTATTAACAGCATTAGGAGCTTTAGACCCGGATAATACTAATTTGATTCATTTCAATATTGAGAACTATAATTCTAGGCTACCTCATAAACGTGCTTTTCAAATCATTATGAAAGTAGTTGGAAATAAGTTTTTTAGAATGGTACTAGATGAAGGAGCTTCGACCTCGGTTTTGTCTCTGTCTTGTTGGAAAGCTCTTGGCTCTCCCGAGCTTGTAACATCACCTATGACTCTGAAGGCCTTTGATGGACGAGGTTTCCAGCCCCATGGTCTCATATCAGCCCTCACAGTTGAGCTTGGGGGAAAACTATTTCTATTCAAGTAGAAGTGGTAGATGCCCCGTTATATTACAACCTCCTTCTAGGAAGAAATTGGTTTTATGCCATGACTGCTGCCGCTTCGACAGTATTTCGAACAGTCCAATTTCCACATCTAGGGAAAATTGTTACCATTTACTAGCTTGATTTCTGTACATCGAATTTTACTACCTCTATGGCTAATAACATACCCATGTTAGGCCAGTCACCTCCTCCTTTCCAATCAATTGGGGTAGGCATGTTGAAGGACTCATCCCTTATGGGGATTTTTCCATCCACTCCTCTTAACATGGATACTACGATAGTCCATATGATTTCATCATTTGATTGTAAGACTAAGGGCAAACAAATTGTTGATTCCACCTTATTGATCCCACATGAAGAAATGTACAACACCATTCAAGCCCTTTCCGATAATCACTCCGATGACCTTCATCTGGTGGCTTCAGATCCTTACCACTTGCCTTACTGGTTAGAACCATCTCTTCCTATTCTGGACTATCTCTTTGAGAATTTTCCTTCTAATGAGTCCATTATGGAGATAATGAATACATATGAGTCCATTTGGGAGGATCACCATCATAGATTCATGTTCCTCCCCAACACCATTTTGGTTAACCATGATTACGCATCCCTATTTCCTGCTGATATTTTCAACGAACCCCAAAGTCCCATATTGTTGTAAGACATAGATTCTGAAGGAAACCTTTGCAACATTACTTAGATGAATCCACTTGACATATCAGCCAAGTCTGGTACCATCGAGCATGTTCATGTTGGGAAGAACTACTCGACAGATGAATCTGAAGCATATAAGGCACTTTTCAAATAATTCCATGATATTTTTTCCTGGTCCTATGAAGAGATGATGGGGATTGACCCATCCATTATGGTCCAAGAGATTAAAACCTATCCCATGGCTAAACCTATGAGACAAAAACTAAGACAAGGTCCATCCACAGAAGGCCGCAGCTATTAAAGCTAAAGTAGAGAAACTTCTCAAAGCAAGGTTTAGTTATCCCGTACCCCTAACGAAATGGGTATCTAACATTGTCCTTGTCAAAAAAAAGCAGGGCACCATTAGATTCTGTATCGATTTTAGGAATTTGAATAAATCTTGTCCCAAGGACAGCTTTCCTAATCTACACATTGATCAGATTATTGACAACTATGCAAGAAGTGTCATCTTCTCATTTATGGATGGCTTTTCTGGCTACAATCAGATTGAGATATTACCCACTGATCAGCATAAGACAACATTCATTTTCCCATGGGGAACCTTTGCATATAGGAAGTTACCTTTTGGCTTGAAAAATGCTGGAGCCACTTTCCATCATGCGATGTCCTATGCGTTTCACGATATTATGTTGAACCGTACCTTGACGACCTCCTTGTTCATTCATAGCGACGGGAGGACCACCCTGGTCATCTTAGAGATATTTTCCTGATATTTCATCATTATAATATATGGTTAAATCCACATAAATGTGTTTTTTTCTTTGAGACGAGACGTCTGCTAGGTTTTGTGGTCTCCAAATATGGCATCCAAATAAACCCTTTGAAAATTGCTGCCATTTTAGCTCTACCAGCCCCAACTAATCTCCTTGAACTCCAAAGTTTGCAAGGGAAGGAAAAATTTCTCTACCATTTCATGTGCAATTTTGTAGACAAAATGCATGGCTATATGCGTCTCCTCAAGAAGGACACTCCGTTCTTCTTGGATGACCAAGCCCAACGCACCTTTGATAATCTCAGACACGCTTCGACTCATTCACCCATGATACACCCCCCATATTATTCAAAGGACTTTCTCTTGTATCTTGCTACCTCCGCTACTACCATCGCTATGGTTTTGGTGCAGGAAAATCCCAATGGTGAGGAGCACATGATTTACTATGCTAGTAAAAATATTATGGATTTTGAAACCCAATATTCATGCATGGAGAAGTTAGCATTGGCCACGGTCATTGCTGTAAAAAAAAATCGTCACTACATTTTGCTCTACACAACCACTGTATTGGTAGAAAAGAACCCTATGTATTACATCCTGACTCGTCAGGTGCTCGGGGGAAAGTACTCCCGATGGATAGTCATACTATAGGAGTTTTATCTGGAATTTTCCAAAGCTACATCAAAGAAATCCTTGGTTTTTTCCAAGCTCATGTGTGATCTTCCCTATGATGCGATAGAATCTCTGCCCAGTGATTCATTTCCCGATGAATTTATGTTCCTGATCAACACTACCGATCCATGGCATGGATATTTTCTTATTTATCTCCAAACACAAATATTTCAGCCAAACCTATCCTATGATGATCGCCGCTGTATTCGTCACCACGCGAAATACTACCTCATCCTAAATGATACCTTGTATAGACGTGGGATTGATTCTATTCTTCGGCAATGCCTCACCCATGAGGATGCTGAACATCTGTTGAATGATTACGACACTAGAGCATGTGGTGGTCATTTATTTGTGATGGCTACAGCCCAAAAAATCCTTCGTGTTGGCTATTTCTGGCCTTCAGTCTTCAAAGTCTGTCATGAGGCTGTTAGGAAATGCCCACCTTGTCAACATTTTTATCCCAAAAAGTGCACCCATCTTGTTTCGCTACATCCGGTCATTGCCGCTGGCCCATTTTATAAATGGGGGATTGAATTTATGCATTGTAATCCTACCTCAGCCAGGGGGCATGGTTACATCATCGTAGCCGTTGACTATTTTAAAAAATGGGTTGAGGCCATGACTACATATGTGGAATATGGTAAGACTGCCACTCTCTTCCTGTTCAATCACATCATAGCTAGATTTGGAGTCCCATAGTCCATTGTTACTGATCACGGATCACATTTTCGTAATCAAATGATGGAGGAACTGAGTGCCAAGATAGGTTTTCTCCATGAAAACTCTATGCCATATTATCCACAAGCTAATGGTCAGGTAGAGGCCATTAACAAAGTTTTGAAAACTATTCTTTGTCGAATGGTTGGGAATCATAAATACAACTGGCACCACATTCTTTTCTCTACTCTTTGGGCCTACAGGAATTCAAGGAAAATAGCTATTGGTTTCACACTATTCTAGCTTGTCTATGGACTCAAAGTTGTCTTACCAATTCAATGTCAGATTCCATCTTTACAACTTGTCGTCGAACTTCTCCTAGACACTTCCGTAGAGGAAGAAATATTTTTGTACTTGAATAACCTTGACAAGACTTAGAGAGATGCTGCCTTGGCTAATGAGGCACATAAGAAGCGTGTCAAGGTGTAGTATGATAAATCCATCCAACCTTGTGCCTTTAACAAGGGTGACCTAGTTTTGACTTACAACCAGAGATACGACAAACTAGGGAAAGGAAAGTTTGAGTCCATGTTGTATGTTCCTTTCGTCATTTCTAAAGTTTTAGAGAAGGGGGCCTACGAGCTCATTGACTATGATGGAATCCCTTTGGGGCAACCTCGCAATGGGTTGTACCTAAAGAGGTACTATGCCTAGGTCTTTCTTGGATAGTATCTTGTATATATGTATATTGCTTGACTTTCAGTGTGCTTTCAGTATTTTCAATATGGTTTTGAGTTTAGTGTCTGCATCTGTTTATACCATGTTTTGATCATGCAGAGTAGATGGCTTTCTACAGCTTCGTTGATGGTGATTTCTGCCAGACCTTGAATCTCACCTCAGCTGCTTGGGTCCTCTATTGCCCGACTGAATATTTGGTCAGTTTAGGAGCGGTTTGTATTGGTCCCGCTACCAATAACATCGCTAAGTATCGAGTAGTCATAGGTCTTTTGACTGAAGCTACCTCCCAAGATGTTTGCAATATGGTAGTATTGATGGACTCACAACTTGTGGTTTGTCATCTAAACCATGTTTATACCATTAGAAATCCTATACTTATCTGACTCTTCTAGAGGGTACACTTGTTATAAAGGTCATTTGAAACCTTTACTTATAGGCATATCCCTAGGGAACATAATGTAGTTGCAGACTCATTAGCTAATTACATCCTAGATTGGCATATTTCCCATTCATGACATTGAAATCGAACATGGTTCATTGTAAATAAACAATTAAAGACACATAAAACTCATGTAAAATACATTCACCATTTGAGACATATAAACACCAGGTAAAAGTTTGTATATATATATATATATATGAACATGTTTACATAAAATTAGGTCACGAGACCTCATCTGAAGCACGTAGGATTTCAACTAAAAAACACCATACAAAATCTTGAAGCTATCAGCTTTCAGTAGATACATCATGCATACACCATCTAGTGATGCTCGTGGTAGCACATCACTACCCGGGCTACTCTATGTAGTAGCCTACTAAACCGACCCGAGACTCCCACTGTAGGTCTCTAATACCTCAGAGGGAGGTCATCAATGGAAGCGTCGGGGATGTCTAAGGTCCACCTCTCCAGTTTTTCCTCTAACTCCCCAGTAACATCATCGCCCTGCAGTACAAAGCAGGCTCTACCTTGTCTATCCAATGGGGAAGTTCCCCCAGGTCATGCTGCTCCAACTTCTGCATGAAAATGTTTGGGTCTCATTACTTAACATAAAAAATATAAAACATTAAAAATCATAAAAAAAATTGTCCATTTTAGGGTTTCTTACTTCTTGCCGATGTCACCCCACTGTCCGCCATGTGGGAGTGGTAGGTTGGGGTCTCCGCTGAATTCCGTACCCGCATAAGCATAATCCTCCACCATGAGGATATGATCTTGGAGCCATATAAATAACAGGTCAATAAACTTTACCATCCCCCTTCCCACTCCAGTACGGGCCATAATTTGGAACCACCTTTGCATACGGGGGTCCCGTGCTCTCAGCTCTGTGAAAACCACTTGAGGTCTCATCTGTGGTACCTGCTCAAAGAAGAAGCATGATAGAATGGAACCAAATCCAAACTGCTTTAGTTCCCCCTGCCAACACTTAGTAGTTGATCCTTGAATATCGGAAGTAGGGATTCCGCCTAGTTGAATACTATAGGTTCCATGGCCTCTATGGCATATAGCATGTGTGCCCTAGAATCCTTGTGCACTCCCTAACTCTTGACCACTTTCTGCATCATAAACAAGACAGTCCGTATAGGCCCATCTATCACTCTCTTTATGGGGATTTTCTTCCCCGATGTCCTCATCTCTGGGATATAGTGACGGTCTATCAACTCTTGTTTGGTAATATCCCCTCCTCGGGAACCTATCAGGGAGATAGGGGCACCCCGTCTCAAGATTCTAGTCAAGAAGTAGATGTCCTCTACATCTACTATCAAAATATGAGCCCCAAACTCAAAGTGTTGCTGCTCTGGATTCCACATCTGGAGTATGTGCTCCAGCAACTGCTCGTGTGATACCATGCTGGGAGTCCGGAAGAATTTCAGGAGCCCACAGTCTTGTAATGCGGCTATGCAACCCGTATTCCTTTCGATGAAAGTGTCATCATTGTCATGTTGTCTTTCTTTCCATATCAGCATTTTTTATCAGCAAAATCCTACCAAAAACAATAATAACACCTATTAGAATCATTCTTAATCATTTAAATCCAAAGAGATGATCTAATTTTTCTTATGTTAACAACTTTTCATCCTCACAGCTAGCAACGCCTTTGCGTCATTGAAGACATGCGGTGGCACCGCCTATGCACTTTGTTTTCAGCATGGTTCTAGTGAGGTACTGCGTATCCCATAAGGGATAAGCACGGTTCCCATTCCCATGGTTTTAGGCCTTGCCATACAGGCCCAAAACCCCATCAAAAATAAAAATTGAGGCTATGAAAAGGAAGAGTAGGGTTTTAACTATTACCTAGAACTAACAGCACTCAGATCCGATGGTGGAAACTCCCGATATCAGCAACTGAAGATCTGACTAGGAAAGCACTCCAACTGCTATCCACTATGGGTAAATAGTAAAATGATTTGATTTTTCACTATTTACATTACTTTTATCCACATTTTTGGGTTTGACATGCTATAGTTTCGATTTAAAATCGCTTCTTACTCAAAATTTATCACTCTTAATCCCTTAATGTTAGTTATGAGTGCATTTAACACTTTTTTTTGAGTCGATTGTAGGATAGAAGAACCATAGTAGTAAAGTTTTGGGAGTTTGTTTATGACTTTTTCATACTACCATAAAACGGAAAAAGTCGATGAGCGTTTGTTACGACACTTTGGTCACGCTCTTGAAACCTAGTATCAAAGGTCCGAGTCTATTTTTTATTCTTTCCAGGCTCGTAAAAACTAACATTGTGTAAAGAAACCTCATGGAGTCTTCTTTTAACTCTTTTTGGGCTCCTTAAATATGAAAAGATCGTCAAGTTTGTTTCCTATTCTTTCTAGGCTCATAAAAATTAACATTGTGTAAAGAAACCTAATCGAGTCCTCTTTAAAACTCTTTTTAGGCTCCCTAAATACAAAAAGATTGTCGAGTGATCTTGTCTTCTTCACACTCGTTCAATTATTTGAAGATTCGTCTCTCTAATGGTAGGTTATCTCTTTTTCGGTTCGGATGGACTATTTAAAAAAAAGGAACACTCCAGCCAATCATGACTAGAAGAGTTCTCTAAGGTATTATTTTACACTTTTTCGGACCTTAGAGACTAAACCATATGAAAAAGGACCCTTTGGAGTCTTCTTTTGTAATCGTTCAGACTCTCTAAACATGAACAATACCGAGTTTTTCTTTCATTGGACTCGTTAAATTAAACATTGAGAGACCCATTTTTGGGAACGAAACCCTCCTCTCTCAGGTTCATAAAACATATGAGTTTGGACTCGTCTTCAAATTAGCTATACTGAGTGTTTGTTACCCTCTTTGAACTCGTAAAATCGAAAAGAGGCACTCATTAATCATGATGGGGGAAATGGTAAGGCAATCATTTTGCAAATAAATGGTAGTAGTTTGTCATTACCTTTGAACATGGCACTTGTCTGCATATCATGTTAGTCAATTGGGTATTCAGCTGATCTCTGTGATGATCCACTTTCATGAGTCATGTCACTCCTTTGAGTCTTTCAAAAGAATGCATTGTCCACTGTCGTATCGTGAGTTTTCCCATTCAGACATGCTGCCAAGTCTTTTGTCATGTTGCCCGATGTTCAAAGGGAAGTTGAAGAAGTTTTTCCTATGCAGTCAAAAAAATCTCTGTGTCAGTACTTTTGAGTCAGTCCTATGGTTACTACATTCACATCATTCTAGAACTATGTTTCAAGTTTTGTGTCATGGATGTGGGACTCATCATGGCCATCCTTCGACGAGACTATTCCCGTTGACATCAGCTCATCATCTGGGAAATAGTCTTATAAACAAAAAATTAGTACCTTGAGATCTGTATGCCTTAATGATATATTCTCTTTCTCTCAACATAGGTTCACATCATTGACCTTTGATCAATAGAATTGACTAGGTGTTCGACATCAAGACATATATTCACACTCAGTAGATTGTACTAGGGTACCTTGGGAATCATTGTCATCAATGGTGATCTCCCTCACACTTGTTAATGGTTCACATCATTGGTTGGTAATCAAGTGATTTCTACCATGTTTGACTTCATATCATTGTAATCACATCAATAGAATCATACTTTGTGGAAGACAAGACAAATATCCTGGGTATTTGTTTAAAGCGCTCATTTATTTTCCCCAGGTTGCAATGGAGTTTTGTATATCTAGGATGGATCCACATTTGTATGGTCATGGCTATGCTCAAATTTGCTTCTGTATGACATAGATCTATGTTGTATGTCTTGTATCTATGTCTAAGTTTGAGTCCTTTATCACATGGATCTACATTGTATTCTAGTAGCCATGCTTGTTTATTCCTCCCATGGATCTACCTTGTATTGGTCTGCAGCCATGAGTTGGTTAATTGTGTCTATGAGTCAAAATATTGATGTGCTACAGATGCCTACTTGGTGACATGCTCCAATTGAGTTGGCATTTCTGCCTCTAAGCGACAACTTGTTCTCTCAAAGCTCTTGTTTATCATATCCCTCTAAGACTTATGCTTTGGGGGGCATCCTATTGTACAAAAATCCTTTCACCACCATGTGATAAGACCTTTGACTTACATACTTTCCCTTAATCCCATCACTTGGAGTGGAAACCCATGTTGTTTGTCAATTCTACATAAAAATACTCATCGATGTGCTTTCCCTGTGAACCATGAGCGGTACCTTGCTCGCACCACCTTAATCCTGTTTGCCATAAATAGTGCCGTCGCTAGTGGCCTTTGGGCCATAAGAATTTCTAATCTAAACCGCTCTATCATAAGAGAAGAAAAGTGGTACCCTAGGTAAAATGGGATAAAGAGAAGTTTCTCGAGGCTTCTAGATCATAAGCCTCGTGTCCTCCCTTATCGCTATCATTGTGGGTCAGTTGAGCTTGAGATCCCCTATGATAGGATCTTAGAGGCCACCTCATCCACAAATATCTCAACCATTCCTATCCATTTAGCCTTATAAATACAAGCTCATGTTCATGGTTGAGGGGGAGAAATATAGAGGTATTGTTATGCTGTTGGATTGAACACTTGGCCCAAGCCATTGGAAAGCATAGAGAGAAAAGTTGGATCTTATGGGGATGAAGTGTTGGTGTCATGGAGATGCATGTCAACACTAAGGCTTAATTGGTTGTAAAATTCTCCATTAATCTTAATGCAAAGCTGATTTCCGTCCCACATTACTGTTGTTTTAATTTCACATGTACATGTTGTTATATTCCTTAGTCACTAACATGGATAAGTAGATGATGTTCTGGTAGCTTTGATGTGTTTGTGTGTTTGATCTGGCTACAAGTACACAGGTTCACTATCGAAGCGGCATTCCAGGTGTCTACGACATCCAAGGAGGGTGTTCATCCTTTGTCATTCACTCATTTGTTCTGGATATGAACCATTCATACCAGAGGAGCAGCTTCTATCTGCAGAAGGTGAAATATTTCTGGTTACACACTCATCCAAAATTTGACCAATGAATGGTGTGGGAAAATTATCCTTCAAACAAACCCTATTTAGGTCTCTAAAGATGGTGCATACACAAATGGCCTGCTACTTCTTATAGACAGGAATGAGGTTGGATACACATTTATTTAAGGGGAACAGATAGTTGAATCTAGCTGTAAGCAACCTCTTCATCTCGTCCTTAATACCAGGCTCTTTACGAGGGTTCATCGCATGTATTCCTTGTTGAACAAGTTTAGAATTTAGATAAGTTTTGATTTCATGTTCAACAATGCAGGGATCAATCCCTAACATTTCATCATATGACGAAGAAAATATGTCACGAAATTATTTGAATAGCTTGGTGTATATTTTGATTTCATCAGGTGAACAATCAACACCGATGTAAACATTCTCAACTTTACCAATAATCCAAGAAATGTTGATAGGAATAGTTGGAGATAAGTTTTCCATTTTCCCTTTGGCATATATGCCATGAGTTCCTAATGGGATCATGGGATGACCAACATTCTCACTTAATGTCATCCTAAAGTCACCACACTCGATCTATTCAAGCTCTAGGAGAAAGTAAGATTGATGATGCATCTCCTCCCAGGGCTATTATGGACCAGTTATGGCCTTGAGAATCGCTTCGTATGAAGGAAAAATACCATCAAGGAAATCATGTGAGAATGATGATGCAATATTCCAAGCAGGAAGTGAAAAAATATCCTCCTCTTATGTCAATGAAGAGGAAGGACCAAGGTTTATAGTAGGACCAAATATAGCTTGATAAATAGCCTCTACTACAGACAATGACATTTCCACCCTGGTGGGTATAGTATCCTCTTATGAAGTAATCAGAGCAGGGAGATTCCATGGGCCATCCAAATACATTGTGCAAAATGGGACTAAACTCAAAGGTGATGAAACACCACCAGAAGTAGTATGAATAGCTAAAATTGGTGTTGAAATATTAAAATTTCACATCAATGACAGATACATTCTGACGCCAACATTCTCAGTTGCCGACTAAGAATCATCAATGACTGGGATAATACATCCATATGATGCATATGAACTATTATTATCAAATCAAAATTGATTGATATTCACAATCCTATCCTTGAAAGGGAATCACATGGCATGAAATACTGATCATTAGAGGAAATTTCAACTCAAAATGGGCCTCCTAAAAATAATTAATAAAATAATAGTTAAAATAATAAAATAATATTTATTAATTTTGGAGGAAGAAAAGAAAAAAACTACTTTTTTGTTTGTATTTTTGACATATATCCCTGTGTTTTTACTCAAATTTTGATCGAGAGAGCTCGTTGGATGTGGAATTAAATTCTTCATCCAACGAGTACCCACTCGGCATACTTTTGACGGACCCCGCTACCCCAAAAAGAAGAAATACTAGAAAAAACGTGACGATCATTGTCACGTTTTTCCGGTATTTCTTGTTTTTGGGGTAGCGGGGTCCGTCAAAAGTATGCTGAGTGGGTACTCATTGGATGAAAAATGTAATTCCACATCCAACGAGCTCTCTCGATCAAAATTTGAGTAAAAGCATGGGGAGATATGTAAAAAATACAAACAAAAAAAGTAGTTTTTTTTATGATACCTATCCCCAAATTTATATTAAAAAAGTGTTTAAGACCTATATGGTATTTCAAATTTAAAGCAATTTCATTGGCTAACACATGATGGCATGGAATTTGAATCAAAGTTAAAAGACCCATTTTGAGTTGAAATTTCCTCTAATGTGATATGATAGCTTTCATAGTGTAAATCTAGTTTTGTCCAAGTAAAATATTGTAGTTGAGGGACACATCAACCACCTCAACTTCGACCGGCATGGTATTCCACCCAAAATGGACTTGAAGGGAGGGAATAACTCCATGCTTCTTGGACAAACATCCATCAAATGTTGTCATTATAGTCATATATTTTGAAAACTCAGGAGAGCTAAGGCCTTTACAATAAGCCATAGATATCACGGAGGTCGCAATTCCTTCATCAACAATATTTCATTTGATAGTGTTATTCAAACACTCCACATGTAATTCAAAATACACATGGTAAGGAAATCAAGGTTGGACCTCATGAGTTTGAAATCCAACCACACTGGATCCATTAGGGTCAACCACTTCAAGAGCATTCAAAAAATCTCTCCTCTGCGAAGGAAAATTATGAAGAACTTCAAAGTCCCACATCGCACAAGGATTTTGGACCAAATCCTTGAGAATGGAATAATGTTGGGTGGCTCGGGCATTAGGATCATTCCCTGGACACTTTAAGTCTCTCTTAGGTACCTATGGTATAGCTTCAGGCTTATCAATATGCAAAGGAATTTCAAGAGGTTTTGTATCTTTACCCATGTTGGGTTGTGATGAACCATAATCTCATGAACAAGTCACAACATTAGAAGCTGACATCATTTTGATACAACTGTGACTACCTTCCATGGCTAGCGGGTTTTTTCCCCACCATAACTACTCTTCGTGGTCAAGGTCCTCGAATCCATATTCTGATTATGAGGCAGAGGGTCAATCAATGCAACTCGTCTCTGTGCAATGAACTTCAAGGAATATTCAATATGAGGGAACAAGTAGGTGATATTGTATCCCCCACAAAGATTGCAAGGGAATTTGAAATTTTTCTTATGTTTCTTTCCCCCCAACATTCTTATTGTTCTTTTCATCATTTTGATTCTCCTTCCTATTCCCACCTCATTTTTATTTCTTCCCTTTTTATATTCCTTTCGGGTTGTTCATTACCCTTCTGGTTCCACAAATGCACCGAAAGTACATCCACAGAATGGGTGGGAGTGGACGAGGCCATATCCTTTCTATCCATGGTGTTATCATCAGATCTAATCCAACAAAATTTCAGTTTCTGGCAGCATCCAAATGTCAAAGTGACCACTCAGGTTTCAATTTGAATACCGAGATCAGATAGAAAAGCAATCATGATGGCACTCATGTGGAAGAAAAGTTTACAATTTGTGTGTTTTGATGAATTTGTAGAAAAGGAAAAAGCATTGTGCCTTAGTCGTGTTGTTGGTGATCCCTTTAGAAAAGGTGTTGAGCAAGGTCCTCAGATTGACCAGGAGCATTTTAATAAAATTATGCGTTATATTAAGGCTGGGAAAGAGAGTGGTGCAAAACTTGTAACAGGGGGGATAAAATTGGTACCAACGGCTTCTATATTATGACTACATTTTTCTCAGAAGTTCAGGTATGGGAATAAGATTTCAAGGAATAACATGGCCATAGCTACTAATGAAATATTTGGCCCTGTACAATCAATTATGAAATTCAAATATTTAAATGAATTGATAAAGAAGGCGGATGCTAGTTGTTATGGCTTGGCAATAGGAGTGTTTACAAAGAGTATAGAAATTGCGAACACTCTTACTTGTGCCTTATGTGTAGGAATAGTTTGGGTTAATTGATTTGAAATTTTTGATGCTGGTATACCTTTTGGTGGCTATAAAATGAGTGGAATTGGAAGAAAGAAGGGTATATATAGTCTCCAAAATTACTTACAGGCTAAAGCTGTTGTCTCTCCTTTGAAACTGTTCTTGCTTCAAGCTCATGCGATATTGTACATGACAGATTCAGTCGTTATTAGACCATAAATTCATCTTTCAGGTCCCCTACATTTTTTCATTTTGGGAGGCAAGAATCTCTGATGCGAAATCCTATTCGCATCTTTCTTGTGTGGAAGACTGAAGCTTTGTTGCAATAGAGCCTTTTTGGTTTTCTGCATTTATAATCTAGGGACCCTATTTTAATTGTATGGAATATTGTTCAATTTGAATCCTTGGGAAAATGAATCATTGATATGGAAGAAACCAATGTTGTGGAGTCCAAGGATGGGACCATTTATACAGCATTGGCATTTACTGGTCATCAGGAAGCTGTTCAAGACATAGATCTAAAATTCTTGTCCAAGGCCATTGAAGAAGCATATAATGGAGTTAATAGTGGCCATGGTGGGCCTTTTGGTGCCATTGTGGTTCATAATGATGAGGTTATCATGAATTGTCACAAAATTTTTATGAAGAACAAGGATCTTACTGCACATGCAGAGGTTACGGCTATAAGAGGTGGCAATTGGAGTTATGGAGATCCAGTTTTGATGATATTCTGTATGACATGAAATGCTCTGCTTCTTCAATACAGGATCTGCTTTGATATGATTATGATTATGAGTTGGATTTGTATCTTATGAATTATATTTCTTGTGATTTATCCTGTATATGGTCAATTGAATCCCATGACATGATTCTTATGGTGATGTACAGTTATCTTTTAAACTTTTAATAACAAAAGTCAGTCTCGTTTCATAAATTCATGATCGTAGTTCCTTTGATATTGAAGTTTGTATTTTGTTTTATGTTGTATAGTTCTTTAATGATTATGTGATTTTCCTATAGCTTTGATTACATACCAGCCCAGTTTTTATCTTGATTTCATTGAATTACATTTTTTAAAAAGATTTCTTTAAGCTTGAACCCCCATAGTCTAGGCTCAACTTTAGGGATAAGACATGGATTGGTTCATAGACAAATTTTCCATTTGATTTGTAACTTGGTTTATGACCTTGGTACTTTGTAGTAGGATAATTGCACCTTCTATGGACATAAGCTATTCCTATGGTCTGAATGGTTCAGATCCAGAACAAATGAGTGAAGGACAAAGGATGAAGACCTTCCTTGAATGTCGTAGACACCTGGAATACTGCTTTGATTGTGAACCTGTGTACCTGAAAATAGATCAAACATGCAAACACATCAAAGCTACCAAAAACTCATCTACTTATCCATGCTAGTGACTAAGGAATCTAACAACATGTACATGTGAAATCAAAACAACAATAATGTGGGACAGAAATCAGCTTTGCATTAAGAATGTATGGAGAAGCTTACAACTGTTGCCTTAGTTTTGACAAGCCCCTCCACGAGACAAACACTTCATCCCCATAAGCTCCAAATTTGCTTTCTATGATCTCCAATGACTTGGACTAAGTAGTCAATCCAACAGCATAACAATACCTCTATAGTTCTCCCCCTCAACTATGGACATGAGCTTGTATTTATAAGGCCCAATGGATAGGAATAGTTGAGATAATTATGGGTGAGGTGGATTCAAGAGACTACCATGGGGGATATCGAGCTCAAACTAACCTATAATGATAGGGATAAGGGAGGACATGAGGCTCATGATCTAGAAGCCTTGAGAAACTTCTCTTTTTCCCATTTTACCTAGGGTACCACTTTTCTTCTCTTATGACAGAGGGGTTTAGATGAGAACTGCTTTTAGACCAAAAACCATGGGCAGTGGCACCGCTTCTTAAAAATAGAATACAGGTGGTGCTGAGCAAGGTACCACTCATTGGCCACAAGGAAAGCACGGTGCTAGGTTTTTTCGAGTATAATTGACAAACAGAGAAAGTTTTCACTCTAAGTGTTGGGATTAAGGGAAAACATGGAATTTAAGGGTCTTATCACATTATGGTGATAGGATTTTGGTATAATATAATTCCCCCCAAATCATGATACTTAGAGGGATATGATAAGCGAGAGCTTTGCTTTGAGAGAACAAGTTGTCACTTCGAGGTGAAAATATCAGCTCGGTTGGAGAATGTCATCTATTAGGCATCTGCAATACATCAATGTTTTTGACTCATATACAAATGTAACCAACTCATGGCTGCAGACCAATACAAGTTAGATCCATGAGAGGAATAAACAAGCATCGCTACTAGAATACAACGTAGATCCATGTGATAGAGGACTCAGACTTGGACATAGCTACTATACATACAACGCAGATCTATATCATACAAATGCAAATTTGAGCATAGCCACGACCATACAAATGTGGATCCATGCTAGATATACAAAACTCCATTGCAACCTGGGGAAAGAAATGAGTGCTAAATAAATACATATGGTCTTCTTCTCGTCTTCCACAAAGTACAATTCTATACATGTGATTACAATGATCTAAAATCAAACATGGTAGAAACCACTTGATTACCGACCAATGATGTGAACCATTAACAAGTGCGAGGGATATCACCATTGATGTCAATGATTCCCAAGGTACCCTAGTACAATCTACTGAGTGTGAATAGAAGTCTTGATGTCGAACACCCAGTCGATTCTATCGATCAAAGGTCAATGATGTGAACCTATGTCAAGAGCGAGAGAATATTTCATTAAGGCATATAGATCTCAAGGTACTAAGTTTTGTTTCTAAGACTATTTCCTGGATGATTAGCTGACATCGACGGGAATAGTCTCATCCAAGGAGGGTCATGATGAGTCACACATTGATGACATGAAACTCGGAACATCGTCCTGGAATGATGTGAATAAGGTAACCATAAACTGACTCAAAATTATTGACACAGAGACCATTTCAACTGCAGAGGTGAAACTTCTTCAACTTCCCTTTGAACATCAGGTGGCACGACAAAAGACTTGGCAGCATGACTAAGCCAGAAAAACACATAGTGCGACAATGAAAAATGCATTCTTTTGAAAGACTCAAAGGAGTGGCATGACTCATGAAAGTGGGTTGTCACAGAGATTAGCTAAATACCCAAATGTCTGAAATGATATGCAGACAAGTTCCATGTTCAAAGGTAACGACAAACTACTTCCATTTATTTGCAAAATGATTCCCTTCCCATTTTCTCCATCTTGGTTGATGAGTACCTCTTTTCAGTTTTATGAGTTCAAATAGGGTAACAAACACTCGGTATAGCTCATCCAAAGACAAGTCAAAACTCATATGTTTTATGAACCTGAGAGAGGAGGGGTTCATTCCCAAAAAAAGGGTCTCTCAATGTTTAATTTAACAAGTCCAATGAAAGAAAAATCAGTATCGTTCATGTTTAGAGATTCTGAACGACCACAGAAGAAGACTCCAAAAGGGTCCTTTTTCATATGATTTAGTCCCTAAGGCTCAAAAATGTCTAAAATAATACCTTAGAGAACTCTTCCAGTCATGATCGGCTGGATTGTTCCTTTTTTGTAAATAGTCCATCCGAATCGAAAAAGATATAACATACCATTGGAGAGACGACTCTTCAAATGATTTAACGAGCGTGAAGAAGACAAGATCACTCGACAATCTTTTTGTATTTAAGGAGCCTAAAAAGAGTTTAAAGAAGACTCCATTAGGTCTCTTTTCACAATGAGAGATTTTATGAGCCTGAAAAGAAGCAGAAGTGGACTTGGACCTTTGATGCTAAGTTTCAAGAGCATGACTAAAGTGTCACAATAAATGATCAAATACTTTTTCCATTTTATGGTAGTACAAAAAAGTCAAAATGAACTCCCAAAACTTTACTGCTACTACTCTTCTATCCTGCAACAACTCAAAAACATGTGTTAAATGTCCCAAAAACTGACATTAAAGATTACGACTGATAGATTTTGAGTAATAAATGGTTTTGAAACAAAACTATAGCATGTCAAACCCAAAAATGTGTATAAAAGTCATGTAAATAGTAAAAATTCAAAACATTTTACTATTTACCCATAGTGGAGAGCCTTTGGAGCATTTTCTTGGCCGGATTTGCAGTCGCTAATATTGGGAGCTTCCACCATTGGATTCAAGCACCGTCGATTCCAGGTAATAGCCTAGACCCTACTCTTTCATTCTATGCCTTCAATTTTTATTTTTAATGGTGTTTTGGGCTTGTATGGAAAGCCCTAAAATCATGGGTGCAGGCACCACTCTTATCCCTTGCGGGATAAGCAATATAGCACTAGAACCACACCGAAAACATAGCGCACAAGTGGTGCCACCGCTTGTCCTCAATAGGACACGGGCGGTGCCAACCGTGGAGAAATAAAAATAGTTACACAAGAAAAACTAGCTCATTTCAATTGATTTGTATGATTAAGAATGATTTTAACAAGTCTTGTGATTGTTTTTGACAGGTTCTAGTGGATCCAAAATGGTCATATGGAAAGAGAGATAACATGATAATGACGATGGCTTTTCCAAACAAAATGCAGGTTGCATAGCCACATTGAGAGACCGCAGACTCTTAAAGTTCTTCCGCACACCCAGTATGGTATCGCATGAGCGATTACTAGAGAATATACTCTAGATGTGGAATCCAGAGCAACAATATTTCAAGGTTGGTGCTCACATTTTGATATTTGAGGTAGAGGACACCTACTTCCCGACTGGCCTTTTGAGGCATGGTGCTCCCATCTCACTAACCAATTCCCGTGGGGGGGACATTACTACATAGGAGTTCATAGATCGTCACTGCATTTCTGGGACAAGGACATCAAGGAAGAAAATCCCCATAAAAGAAGTGATGGATGGACCTCTACAGACTATGTTGTTTACCATGCAGAGAGTGGTAGGAAGAAAAGGAGTGCAACAAGTGTCTAGAGCACATATGCTCTATGCCATAAAGGCCATGGAGCCTACAATATTTAACTGGGTAGAAGCCTTACTTCTGATCTTCAAGGATCAGCTAACCAAGTGTTGGCAGGGGGAAATGAAGCAATTTGGTTTCAGTTCCATTCTAGCTTACTTCTTCTTCGAGTGGGTTCCACAGATGAGACCCCAGGTGGTATTTACAGAGCTAAGAGCACGGGACCCTCGCATGTAGAGGTGGGTCTGGATTATGGCCCGTACTAGAGCGATAAGGGGGAAGGTAAAGTTCGGTGACCCATTCTTTCGATGGTTAAGAGATCAGCTCCTCATGGTAGAGGATTATGCATATGTGGTCACTAACTTCAGCGGTGACCGTTGATCTACTATTGCCACCTAGTGGACAATGGGGTGACATTGGTAAGAAACAAAATGCCCTAAAATGGAAATAGTGTTTTTATGTTTTTGATGTTTTATATTTTTATGTTAAGTAACGAGACTTGAATGTTTTCATGCAGACATCAGAGCAGCACAACCTGAGGGAGCCTCCCCATTGGATAGATGAGTCGGAGCCCGTTTTGTACCATAGGGCAATGATTTGACTGGGGAGTTAGAGGAGAACCTGGAGAGGTTGACTCTAGACATCCCCGATGCTTCAATTGATGACCTACCACTAAGGTATCAGAGGCCTACAGTGGGAGTACTGGGTCGCTTTAGCAGACTGCTATGTAGAGTAGCCTGGGCAGTGATGTGTTACCATGAGCATCATTAGATGATGTGTGCATGATATATCCACTGAAAGCTAATAGCTTCAGGATTTTGTATGGTGATTTTTTACTTGAAAGCCTATGTGCTTCAGATGAGGTCTCGTGACCTATTTTTTGTAAAACATGTTCATATATATATATATATATATATATATATACACAGACTTTTACCTGGTGTTTACATGTCTCAAATGGTGAATGTATTTTACATGAGTTTTATGTGTCTTTAATATTTTATTTATAATGAACCAAGTTTTATTTTCATTTCATGAATGTGAAATATGTCAATCTAGGATGTAATTAGCCAATGAGTTAGCAACTACATTATGTTCCCTAGGGATATGCTTACAGGTGATAGTTTCAAATGACCTTTCTAACAAGCATACCCTCCGAAATTGATGGAGAAGCATAGGATTCCTAATGGTATAAACATGGTTTATATGACAAACCACATGTTGTGAGTCCATCAAGACTACCAAGTTGCGAACATCTTGGGAGGAAGCTTCAGTCAAAAGACCTATGACTTCTCGATACTCGGTAATATTGTTGGTAGTGGGACCAATACAAACTGCTCCTGAACTGACCAAATCATAAGCTGGGGAATAGAGAACCCAAGTAGCTGAGGCAAGATTCAAGGTGTGGATGCAAGCACCATCAACAAAGCCATATAAATCCATCTACTCTGCATGACCAAAACATGGTATAAATAGATACGGACACTAAACTCAAAACTATATTGAAAATACTTAACCACACTGAAAGTCAAGCAATATACATATATACAAGATACTATCCAAGAGATCTAGGCATAGTACCTCTTCAGGTACAACCCATTGCGAGGTTGTCCTAAAGGGCTTCCATCATAATTTACAAGCTCGTAGGTGTCTTTCTCTAAAACATTAGAAATAACAAAAGGATCGTACCAAATGGATTCAAACATTCCTTTCCCTAGTTTTTCATATCTCTGATCATAAGTTAGAACTAGGTCACCCTTGTTAAAGGCACGAGGTTGGATAGATTTGTCATATTGTGCCTTGACACGTTTCTTGTGTGCCTCATTAGCCAAGGCAGCAGCTCTCCTAGTTTCATCAAGGTTGTTCAAGTATAAAAATCTCTCTTCCTCTGTGGAAGTGTTTGGGAGAAGTTCGACGGTAAGCTTCAAGCATGGAATCTGACATTGAATCGGTAAGATAGCTTCAAGTCCATAGACAAGCTAGAAAGGTGTGAAACCAGTAGTTGTTTTCATCGAAGTCCTGTAAGCCCAAAGAGCGAAGACAAGGATATGGTGCCAGTTGGATTTATGGTCTCCAACCATCCGACGAAGCATTGTTTTCAAAACTTTGTTGATGGTCTCTACCTGACCGGCGTATAGTTTTCATGGAGAAAACATAGCTTGGCACTTATTTCCTCCATCATTTGATTATGGAAATGGGATTCATGATCAGTAACTATGGACTGTGGGACTCCGAATCTAGCTATCACATGATTGAATAGGAAGAGAGCGACAGTCTTACCATATTCCACATATGTAGGCATGGTCTCAACCCACTTTGTAAAATAGTCAATGGCTACAATGATGTAACCATGCCCCCCGACTGAGGTAGGATTACAATGCATATAATCAATCCCCCATTTGGAAAACGGGCCAACGAAAATGACGAGGTGTAGCGGAGCAGGATGAGTGCGCTTTTTCAGCTAAAAATGTTGACAGGGTGGGCATTTCTTGACAGCCTCATGACAATCTTTAAAGACTAAAGGCCAGAAATAACCAGTGCGAAGGATTTTCTAGGCTGTAGCCATCCCAGATAAATGACTGCAACATGCTCCAGAGTGGAAATCATTCAACACTTGTTCAGCTTCCTCATGGGAGAGCCATCGCCGAAGAATAGAATCGATCCCACGTCTATACAAAGTGTCATTCAAGATGAGGTAGTATTTTGTGTGGTGACGGATACATCGATGATCGTCATGGGATAGATTTGGATGAAATATTTGTGTTTGGAGATAAATGAGCAAATCTCCATACCATGGGTCAGTAGTGCTTATCAGGAATAGGAATTCATCTAGAAATGAATCACTGGGCTCCAATTCCATCGAAGCACAGTGAAGATCACACATGATCTCAACAAAGACCAAGGATTTCTTTGATGTGGCTTTGGCAAATTCTAGATCAAACTCTTGTAGTATGATGATCCATCGGGAGTACTTGCCCCCAAGCACCTGACGAGTCAAGCTGTAATACATAGGGTTCTGGTCTGCCAATACAATGGTTGTGCAGAGAAAAATGTAGTGACAAATTTTTTTAACAGCAATGACTGTGGCCTATGCTAATTTCTCCACACATGAATATCAGGTTTCAAAATCCATAAGATTCTTACTGGAATAGTAGATCACGTGCTCTTGATCGTCAGGATTTTCCTGCACCAAAACCATAGCGATGGCAGTAGTGGAGGAAACAATATATAAGAGAAAGTCCTTTGAATAATCTGGGGGGTGTATCATGGGTGAATGAGTTAGAGCATGTTTAAGATTATCAAAGGCTTGTTTATATTGGTCATCCCAATAGAACGGAGTGTCCTTCTTAAGGAGACACATATAACCATGGGTTTTCTCTGCAAAATTGCACATGAAATGACAGATAAAGTTTGCCTTCCCTTGCAAACTTTGGAGTCCTAAAATGTTGGTTGGGGCTGGTAGAGATAAAATAGCGGTAATTTTCAATGGGTCTATCCGGATGCCATCCTTAGAAACCAAAAAACCTAATAGGTGTCCTGTCTCAATGCAGAAAACACATTTATGAGGATTTAGCCATATATTATAATGACAACATCTCAGGAAAATGTGTCTAAGATGACCAGGGTGGTCCTCCTGTCGCTATGAATGAGCAAGGAGGTTGTAAAGGTACGGTTCAACAATATGTTTTATATCATGAAACGCATAGGACATAGCACGCTGGAAAGTGGTTCCAACATTTTTTAAGCCAAAAGGTAACTTCCTATATGTAAATTTTCCCTATGGGAAAATGTATGCCATCTTATGCTGATCGGTGGGTAAAATCTCAATCTGATTATAACCAGAAAATCCATCCATAAATGAGAAGATGACACTTTCGGCACAATTGTTGATAATCTGGTCGATATGTGGAGTAGGAAAGTTGTCTTTGGGACAAGATTTGTTCAAATATCTAAAATCAATATAGACTCTAATAGTGCCATGATTTTTATTGACAGGGACAACATTCAATACCCATTACGTCAGGGATACGGGATAAATAAACCCAACTTTGAGAAGTTTCTCTATTTTAGCTTTAATAGCTGCGGCCTTCCATGGATGGACTTGCCTTAGTGTTTTCCTGAAAGATTTAGGAGTGGGATAGGTTTTTAGTTCATGGACCACAATAGATGGGTCTATCCCTATCATTTCTTCATAAGACCAGGAAAAAATATCACGAAATTCTTTGAAAAGTGTCTTGTATGCTTCAGATTCTTCTGCCGAGTAGTTCTTCCCAACATGAACATGCTCAATGGTACCATGCTTGGATGATGTGTCAATCGGATTTGTTTGATTAATGTTGCATAGGTTTCATTCAGAATTTTTGTCTTGCAACAATATAGGACTTCGAGGTGTGTTGAAAAAATCAGTAGAAAATAGGGATGCAAAGTCATGGTCTACTGAACTGGTGTTGGGGAGGAACGAGGATCTATGATGGTGATCCTCCTAGATAGGCTCCTTGGTATTCATGATCGCCATAATGGACTTGTCAAAAGGAAAAGTATTGAAGAGATAATCTAGAATAGGAAGAGATGGTTCTAACTAGTAGGGCAGGTGGTAAGGGTCCGAAGCCACTAGATGAAGTTCATTAGTGTGATCATTGGAAAGGGTTTGAATGATGTTGTACATTTCTTCATGTGGACTCAACGAGGTGGAATCAACAATTTGTTTGCCCTTTGGATCATAATAAAATGATGCAATCATATTTACTGTCATTGTGTCTTTGTTAAAAGGATTGGACGGAAAAATCCCCATAAGGGACGAATCCTTCAACATGCCTACCCCAATCGACTGGTAAGGAGGAGGGGACTGGCCTAACATAGGGATGCTATTAGCCATAGAGTTAGTAACATTCAGAATACATAAATAGAGTTGGTAAATGGTGACAATTATCCCTAGATGTGGAAATTGTACTATTCAAAATACCATCGAAGCGACAACAGTCATGGTGTAAAACCAATTTCTTCCTAGAAGGAGGTTGTAATCTAACAGGGCGTCTTCTACTTCTACTTGAATAGAAACAGTTTTACCCCCAAGCTCGACTGCAATGGATGATATGAGACCATGGGGATGGAAACCTTGTCCATCAAAGGCTTTTAGAGTTGTAGGTGATATTACAAGCTCAAGAGAGTGGATAGATTTCCAACAAGACAGGGACAAAACCGAAGTTGAAGCTCCTTCGTTTAAGACATTTCTAAAGACCTTCTTTTCGACTACTTTCATGATGATTTAGAAAGCGATTTTTTGAGGTACTCTAGAATTGTAGTTCTTGACATTGAAATGAATCAAATTAGTGTTGTCCAGGTCTAAAGCTCCTAACGCAGTTAACAATTTTTTGCGTTGTGTAGGACAAATTTGAAGCACTTCCAAGGTAGACATTGCACATGTTGCCTGAGTGAGATCTTCAACTACATTATAAAATTGAGCAACTCGGGCATTAGGGTTAAAAACATCCTTCCTAATATTACTCTTGGGTGGACACAAAACCATGTCAAGAGTAGGATTCTCGATGGTTAGGGGGACAATAGACAAGGATTCGGGAGAGCTAGTAGAGGGAGGTTTGCTTGAAGAAGAATTATCTTCTTTCTTGTCTGTGGGTTTGTCGTAACTCTGACTTCGAGTTTGCAAACTAATAGTATCTGAGGAACTAGCATTTCTAGCATTTCCCTCTGATGAACTAGTGTTTCCCTAATTAGACATGTGGTCTATCAGTTGTTGTTGAGGGGGAAAATGATCCGTGAGAACTGCGGGTGCGGGATTTGTTTTAAAAAATTGGATGATTTCGTCCCGACGGGGACACTGTTTTGTGAAATGGTCACCTCTATAGCAGGGATTTCTCCTTTCTACAGGGGCAGGAATGGCTCTCTTCTATCTATAGGATAGAAGGGTAGGTTCCTGCTTGTGTAAAAATTGAAAGGGAAAATGGAATGTAAAGAACAGTAATGAAAACAAATATGGAAGAGAAATATGGAGAACCCCTCTGCAAACAAAGGTTAGGGTTCCGCTTCCAATAACTTGCAAACAATCATTAAGGTATAGTAAACTGAAATACTTGCAAAACACGTTAGGAAATAAACTTGCAAATGAAACCATGGATTAGAGAACAAAGAAAAAACTAAGCAAATACAACAAAGAACAAGCTATACCTTCTCTTTGGGTGGAATGGGCCACCATGCCCTAGCTTGAAGAAGCACCTCACTTGGATGGCTGAGCTATGGGTCAATGGAGATGGAAGAGAGGGAGTGTGGGTGGCTTGAGAGATAAAGGGTCACAAGGCATCCACAGGAAGCATAATAGTATGCAAGGGAGAAGTGTTTTGAGAGTGAACCCCCACCCTCCTTTTATAGATTTTTTGGGGTTTTAGGGTTTTAAGCCCTTGGTCTGGGATTTAGCTCCTTTTTTGGGATTTTAGCTGATTCCACCCTAATTTTAGCTCCTTTTAGGGTTTTAGCCCCTTTTTGGGGGCTTTAGCTCCTAGGAGAGTATTTAGGCTCCTTTTGGGGGTTTTTAAGCCCTTTTCTTCATCCTTAAGCATTTTTGAGGGTGTGGGGGTCTAATGGAGGGTTGTGAAGTGGTGTCCTTGGGTGGTGTAGGTCATGGAGAGATTAGTGAGGGATTTTTTGGGTTAACAAATTGCCCCCTAATGTGTGAGGGCAGGAGCTCATCGTATGACCGACGGACATCATAGGATTTGCTACGGTGAGGTGGTGCTTCCAGGGCTGGGGCATGGTGGCTTTTGGTTTGTGTATTAATATGGTTCCCATCAATGGGTGAGATACAAATAATGTGTGACATGTATATGGATGCGGAGGGCATCGCTATGCTCATGAAAATGTCAAAAGAATAATTTGATATATGCTCTAAAATACAAGAGCCGATCATATACAACTGATGTTACAATAATGGTTGCCTCAATGTGAGGTTGAATACAATATTGATATGGTATATTGGACCCATGGAATTATCATGGAATGCTATATCTTTATGACTGACGGTGTACTAGATCTAGAATGGTACATAGTTGTATGGACTCACTGATTGAGAGTTAGAGTCTCTATGGTATGAGTATGCTGCATCAATCGTAAAGGTATATCAAAGCACTACTGGAGATTCTGAACACTATCTCCAATGCAACCCAGAAATCACAGGGGACATAACCTATTTAGGTCCCTCAAGTAGACTCATCCATTTGCTAGAGTCAGGTGACATCTAGGGTCTTTGACCAAGTACTGTGGGGACTAAACACTGTACGAATCTCAATGGTGCGATGATGTAGTTGGAGTTGAGCAAGTGAGAAACAACCATCCCGAGAGGCACTAAGGACTCCTCTCAAGTGGTCCAAGGAACTCATTAATGAGGTTAATGAAACTAGGATATAGGGACCTCTAGGTCTATCCTCTAGAATATATGTGTTGTCATTAACAGAGAGAGACCTGCCCCTAGTCAAGGCAATGATGTTTACTAGACCAGGAGCACGAGGGAAATAACCGAAAGGTGTGAGACAATCTACAGACTGACCCACTGAATGGGGGGCGGAGGGAAAGAATTGAATAGGGGCAAGGGGAGTGTGGTAGAATCAAACTTCCTTTGTTCAGAGTATGATGATAGGGCAGACTAGGTAGCAAATGAAACTAACTCATGGGAATGGGGTCATAGCTGTAATACCGGGAATGTCACTACAGATGGGAAATACTTGGAAGAGGTAGACACGTTTGATATTGATGGGATCCAAGGAAGACACATTGCAGAGTACTCTAAACAAAGGTGACCTAATGTGGGAATGCTGCTAAATGTTTTTCTATGGGGTGGTTTCTAGGGACACCCTTATGGTACGATCTCGTGTATTTTTGGTGAGACCGATAAAGTAAATGCTCGATAATGCTTTCAATTTTAGAGAGTCTGAAAGCACGAAGAAGACTCCAATGGGGGCTATTTTTCATTGGTAGTCTCTTGTGCCTGAAAAAGGATAAAAGTATACATAGGAGAGCTCACCCATCCTATAGGGGATGAGAGACTTCTTTACCATTGGTAGTCCGATCAGGTTGGAAAAGGTTAAACCTATACTGACTAGATGGTCATTCAGATACTTTTATGAGCATGACCGAAACCAAGTTTTCTTGGTAATATTTTCTTGATGAGAAGGCTGGAAAAGAGCTTAACGACAACCCATGGTGAGATTTTTTATAAAGTGCAGCCCCTCTGTCCGAGAAAGCATAAAAGTATGCAAAGGGGAATGGTCTTGGCTTGAATATGCCAAGGTGGTCCTTTTCAATTGATGGTCTACATGGTCGACAAAAGGAGATAAATGAGACGATCTATACGCCCTTTCCTATACTTTAGCGAGTGGGAAAGAAAGCAGCTACGCTCGGTTATCTTTTCATTGTTTTTATGAGTAAGAAAAGAGCTTAAACAAAACTCTAGTGTGGTCAACCGATTGCGGTGGCACAGGCAGTGCCCCATGTCGAGACGGTGGATAGAGGTCCAAAGGTCATCCATGCAATATGGACATAGTAGAAGGCTCTCAAACATATCAATACATGCGTAGGATAGATCGCGGTAGAGGCTTGCGAGTCAGTGTAGCAGAGGCATGCAAATCGAGGTGGCTCTCAGACAGAGGTCAGGAGAGCATGTGTGTGTGTTATGGTGGATGGACTTGACTACATGCTATGTGAGTGCAAGTCTAGAGCACTTATATGCCAAATACATGTAAGAAAAATAAATTGTTTTGTGGACAATGGTACAAAAGTCTGCGTAAGGTGCAATGGATGGAAGAGACAACTCCGCGTTAAAATATAAAAAAGTAAAAAATAGCATTCCTTAACAGGCAGTGGCCTGAAAACTCACATGAGTAGTGATCGAGAAGTGTGATACAAGTACAGGTCCATAGACACTCGCATCATTATGTCATGGCTCGTGAATCAAGGTGATTTGTGGGAAATGGTCATAAAATTAACTTATTAAACATGAGACAATGGTCTCATAAAGAGGTAGAGGGAAGAATTTTGAAACCAATGGCACAAACTGCATCTCAAACAGAGTTTGGATGGTCCTGTTATGTCGATCGGAAGAAATTAGGTCAAATGGGGCCTATATAAAGGTGGGGTCCACTTGATGAGGTGTCATTGTCACTGTTCATTATGGAGTTGGAGAGGTGGGCCCTAATTCTTCATTTGCTGATTTATCTTGATCCAACTGACGATTTCGAGTGCCGCAACTTGTAGGTAAGAGATCTCATGGAATCTCAGCTTTTTGGTGGTTTATTTTCTGGATTTGGTCACCCAAAGGCCCCCCATGAGCATTTTTGGGTTTCATGGAGCCGAGTCGCACCTTTCAAAGGAAAAGGTGTGCCCTGGTCACATTTGTGGGGCAATTTTGAGCACCCTGGGTGCTCATTTTTCCCAAACAGGTGCAACTTGGCCTCTTTTGGGTGTTTTTTGATGATGACAGTGACTCACATTAGGGTTTTTGCTTGTGCAAGATGGCTGAGATCAAGTGGTGATAGAGAGACTACAAGATTCTCAGGGATGCAGCCTTATGAGATGGGAATGTGAGAGACACATTATCCCATTGCATATTGTTGAAGTTTATGAGTATACCCCTCATGCAGAGCTTGTGTTTGCTGATGCAAACACAGGTGAGTGTCTGGGATGCTGATGAGGAGGTGTTCCTCTTTCATGGCAAGTGCATCGAGATTACATTGGTAGATGTATGTTTTCTTACTGGGCTCCCTATGTTGGGAGTGGTTGGTGACTTGACACTTGTGTTGTCTCGGAGGGAGACATTGGAGGAGTTGTGTGATCGACACTGTTATGCTATGGCGTATGTGCGCGGCTCCTATATCCTGATGTGTGACATCAAGGATTTGTCGACACGGGTGGTGGTGACCTTATTGCAATGTATCTTGGGTTCCACGGGGAGCCACAAGATCTTTGGTGGAAAGCTTTAGCTAGTAGAGCGTACTATAGGTGGCATGTACTATGAATGGAGCTAGATGTATCTGTAGGCTGTTCAGCGTCAGCTGAACAAGTCAAAGACGTGTGGCACTAGTTTTTATTTTGGCTCCTTCTTGTGTGCTTTCATTTTTGAGAAAGTACCTACACTTCGTCCTCATCGGGATGTACAGAACAGTGGTCCACAGGAGCCCCAGATGTACAAATGGTGTCAGATGATGATTCGAGAGGGTGGCGGTAGAGTGGGCTGCTTTTTTACTGAGGAGCTGTTGGAACAGTGGCTCCAAATTCCTGTAGTGATTGAGGAATACCCATATGTGGGTATGGACTACGAGGGAGACCCTGAGATGCCCCGACCTCCTGGCTAGGCCTAGGGACCAGCTAGTATGTATGCATTTTGTTTTTATGTTCATCTTTATACATAGTGTATTTGAGATGGTTGGTAGTTTGTATTATTGATGTATGTGGACTAATGGTGTCCTTGTTTGTATATGCAAATATTGGTCCTTGCCCACTGCCCAGGCATCGAAGGAGGGTCGTTATCATAGCTCCTACTGCGAGCTCCTGTAGGCGATGGTGGGAGATGGATGGAGTGTTGTTGTATCTGGAGCGGCTTGCTATTGGAGTCTCAGATGATGGCTGGCAGCACCTGAGTAGTGATATGATTGCCACTATTCACAACCTTCCTCCATATTTGATTGGTGTGATGAGGAAGATGGCAATGGCTTGTGAGCACTTTCACCGGGCGGTGAGAGGTGATCTACCTACAGAGGATGTGTCCTCTGAGGAAGATGATGACATCGAGTCAGATGACAAGTCTGAGTCGAATTAGCAGCCTAGTGGGGCTATCCCTACTACGTTGGTGCACTTAGGGGTTTTTGTGTCGCTATGTATATCTTGCTGAGAAAGCATATGTGGCTTCTCATTTTGTATTGGACATGTTTTGGACATGCGACTTATCTATTTATATATATATTTTTGACACACGTGGATGAGCTTTTATGGTTTTATTATGTGAGTCTTTTTATGCTGATGTGGAATGCAAATGTTTATGTGATGTATTGTTACACTTGTGTGTGTATTTTTAGACATAGTTATGCATGATGTTATGGTTGTATGTTTCCTATATGTGGTTTTGGATGTGCCAATTTAGAATATCATTAGCCATTTTATCTATGACACTATTGAGGTTTCTTGGAACATGTGTGAATGTGATGGATTCAAATGTTCTAACCATCTGTTTAGTGTGCAGGTACTTTCTAAAGAGGTAGGGATCACGTACTTGATAGTGGTTGTTCAACTGAGAAACAAGTAGCTGGGAGTCTAAGAAGACATCGAGATGGTGAATGCCTAACTGAAGAGCGGCGACCAAGAGGCCATTTATATCATCATATTCAGCCTAGTTGTTGGTTGCAGTGCCCACACATATTCCATCGACGTGGATCAACTCGTGTGATGGGGAGTAGATGACCCATGCAACCAAGGTGAGGTTTGAAGACCATCTGCTTGCTCCATCCGTGAATCCCATATACTGGTTTGGGGTGTGCTCCATCTGAAGCAATGAGAGGAAACGATACATAAGACTCAATTTTGAAAAATGTGTAAAACAAAAAATGGAAAGACTATAATACAAGTTGTAATGTTGTTACCCAAAGGGGTGATGTTAGAGGGAAAGTCATTTGGACTTTCCGGGGATCAGGAGTCATTCCTTTGTGTGACACAATGAATCCTTGTAGATGACCCGTGGGGACACAGAAAACACACTTGAAAGGGTTCAAGCAAATTTCATACTTGTGACATTGTAAAAAAACTTGTTGCAGGTCATCTATGTGTTGTGTTTGCTTCTACAACCGCGTGATGAGGTTGTCGAAACAAACCAACATAATGTGAATGAGGTCATGGAAGCAGTATGTCATGGCACACTAGAAGGTGGCTCTAGCATTTTTTAGGCCAAAGGGCATGACTCAATATGAGAATGTGCCCCATGGGGTTGTGAATGCCATCTTATAATGGTATTCTTTCCGGATTTGGATTTGGATATATCCAAAAAAAACCATCCATGAAGGAAAATACTTCATGTCCGGCACATGCATCGATGATCTGATCGATGAATGGTGTGGGGAGGTTGTCTTTGGGACATGCCCCATTGAGTTTGCGGAAGTCTATGCAAATGCAAATGGTACCCTATTTTTTATTTATGGGAACATGATTAGAAACCCAAGTGGTATACGCAATGGGGTAGATGAAGCCGGCTGTGCGTAGCTTTTCTATTTCAACTTTAACAGCAGCCACTTTGGATGGATGGATGGGCTGTTGTTTTTGGCATACGGGGGCCACATCGGGCCATGTGTTGATGCAGTGTTCCATGATGGATGTATTTAAGCCGAGCATTTCAGTGTAAGACCAGGAGAAGATGTCGCGGAAATCTTGGAAGAGGGCTTTGTAGGCATCGACCTCTTCCGCGGATTTGGATGCCCCCAGCATGATTTCTTCAACAATATTAGAATTGGTTGAGATGTCAATTTTAATGGTTGGAAAAATGTTCACCATATTCCCTTCTTCGAACGAATCTGGTGTTGGGATGGGGTTCTTGAAACAGTCGACTTTCCCATGGATGAAATGTTTGGTCTCCATGGAAAACTGGTCAGACTACGACATAAGTTCTTCGGGGAGGCAGAATGAGCAATGGTGCATGTTGTCCCATCGGTATTCTAGGGCGGTTAGAGCTTCAATTATCTCCTCATAGTTGCTGAAGCAACGAAGAGACAGGTCTGATGGACCATCGTTGGAAGTGGAGATAAGCGGGTCAGTTGAACTTGACATCATGTAAATGGACATGGTGTCTAAAGAAGGTGGTGGGGGGTGGACTTCTTCGATCAAGGTGATTTCAGACTCAAGGGAATGTTGACAGAGGTTAGCTAGAGCCATTCAAAATTCGGGTAGGTCTTGGCAATGGTGAGAGTAATGTCCATACAAATCGCAAAGGGTACAAGCATGGTTTGTTCTCAATGCCTTGTTCCCGGTTATTGGTGCTGTTGGGAGTTCAACCATGGGGATGTTTTCATTTGTATCCATGGCATCCAAATGTGCACGGATCATTGGGATTTCAGGGCAATTCTAAGTTGGGTGGCCATGTTACTCGTAGATGGTGCAAGGCGGGACTTGTTGTGGCTCTGCAGTAGCTTTGGCATTCTTACCCCTGGCCCTTTTCAAGTGGGGCAGTGCAGGTGCAGGTGTGACGGTTGTCTTTTGTGGGCCAGGTTGAGGGTGATACTCCATCGCGATGGGTTGCACCAGGGTTAATACAACCTGGGGCATTGGTGGTTGAGCTGGTGGATCGAGATACCATACTATAATTCCCAATGTGAAGTTAGGTAGGCTTAAGGTGGCCATTACTAGCTTGCTCATGAACCCGGGTGGGGGAAAGAGGAAGGGAATTGTATGGACTAGAGATGAGCCCAGATAACTCCCTGCTGGTTGCATGTGGGGATGTTGTTGTGGTTGCGGCTACGTGAGACACTGCTGTTATGGATGATGTTGCAGCTACTGTCGGTGTTGTGGCTGTAGATGATGTTGTGGTTGTGGTTGGGGATGCAGCTGCAGTTGTTGTTTGGGTGCAACGGTGCTAGATGAGACCATGCACAAGTCTGCGATTTCATTTTTTGTCAGTGGTGGTGACACTAATAGGAAAGGAGCTATCATGGTGGTATCAACAAACAAACCAGGGCCCACATTCAACAATGGAGTGGCTGGTGTATTGTAAACCATAGTGTTGATTGCAGGGATGACATCGACGTGTGTGGTTGTCCCTTATGGCTGAATGGTGGTGATGGTAGGGATAACATTGGTGGGTGTTGTCAACCCTTGCGGATCATGATAAGTGAGTTGATCAACCGTCACAATATTCCCTTCATGGGGGAACATTATGAGACAGAAGACAGTTGGTGTGACCGCTCTCATGGAGTACATATAACTTCTTTTGAGGAGAAGGTTATAGTCCATGTGAGTGTTGACGGCCTCTATGTTGATCAACACTGTCTTCCTAGCTAATGTGATGGGGATGTGGGGGAGGATTCCTTGGGATTTAGTGGGATGTCCATCATAAGCCTGTAGAGTTGTGGAGGACGGTTGCAGAATTGGTGGTCCAAGTTTCTGCCAAACCAAGATAGACATAACGCAGTGGATGCCCCCTCATCTACTATGCACTGGTGCACAACCAAATTCCGGATGGACACTGGAATTTGAAAGGCAATGATCGATGGCTTGTGTGGTTCTCCATTCTCCGTGTCGAATGTGATCAACTTGGATTCGGAGGGGTCTAGTGCCCCAAGGGTGGCTAGTAAGGCTTTCCGCTGTGTAGGGAATGTTTTAAGTACCTCAAGAGTGGACATAGTGGTTGGTGTTTGGGCCAAATTATCCACAATGCTATAGCTAACTGCGGCTCTAGTCGTGGCATTATTAGCAATTCAGCGTATGGGGGGGCAGGGGAAAGGGAGTAATTGAAGAGGTGCATTGACTGACTTGGGCGTAGATGTTGTTGATGTGTTAGTGGGTTTGGTGGTGGTACCATACTGATTTCATCTAGTTTGTAAGTTGACCTCTTCAGTCGTCATCGCTAGCAGATAGTGAACACTTGTTTTGGCCATGGGAGGTGCCCCCAGAGTATTGGGATTGGGTTGGGGAGGGGGTATGGTTTCCACCAACCCTTGGACCGATAGTGGGTTTTGAAGCACCATAGGAGGAGGTCCTTGTGGTGCTAGGTTGGGTTGGGCTTGATTTCTAGAATTGGCGGCATGTTGAACTTCATTTTGAATGGCCTGCTTAGCTTGACCCATGAGGGGACACTCAAATGCATAGTTCCCATAAACATCATAGAGTGTGCATGGTTGGTTTGTGCACAACGAGGTGTTGCGTCTTGGTGCGTTTGGTCGTGGGGGGTATTGAGCTAGCCAGTTTGTCATGGCATTGTTGGGAGGGTTCAGTTGTTGACCACCTCCCTGCAGTTGGTTGTTTCCTTAGATCCGAGGCCGATTATTTCTAGCTTTCCCTTGTTGGTTGTTGGGGGTAGGCTGGTTGGGACGTTTTTGTTGTGTGAACACTTGTCGTAACAGAGCAGGTGGAGCAGAGGTGAGGGCTTGAACCGATTTCACTAGCGGTGCATAGTAGATTTGAGTGGGAGGTGGTGCCACAAATGTGGGCATTTTCCCCATTCACTGCTGTGTTGGCCAAGCCATGGCCTGAGCCTATTGCGGTGGCATACGCTATGCGTAGGAATTTGTTGCTCCGGAGTGGGACATCATTCTAGCATAGTCCAAAGCTTGGTTTTGGTAAGAAACATTAGCAGTGTTTCTTGGTTGTGGTGTAACGGCAGGTGGTGTCGGACTATGCTGTGGATGTTGGGAGACCAAGCCTATGATGACGTCCACAGCATGAGATTCCCCTGGTGCATCATGGTAAAAGGTGCCTACGCGGGGAGCATCTGGGATGATGGTGTACAGGTATCCAGACTGAGCGTAGATGAGGTCAAATTGTTGAGCTTTCAGTATGGCCTCTTCTTCAGATTGGGGACGCTAGGATGCAACTTCATTTGCTATGGGTGGGAGCAAGGTCTTAAGGAACCAGTCCAAGAATATCTTGTCGTCAAGTTGGATTTTTCATAGGCTATGATGTCGCCCCCATTCATGGATATGTCCAGTTATATGAGTGGCAGTGTTCTGACGCCAGGATACTAGGATATCCACCCCCTTGTCATATCTGACGGGGAGTTGGAAATACTGTAGGAACATGAAATCTAGGGAATTGAAATCAGGGTACTTGGCTTGTGGTAGCTCAATGTACCATTTGGCCACAGCGCCCATAAGGGTGTGTTGGAATAGCCTCAGCCTGATGAAATTGTCTACAATGTTGTTGGATGAGAACCATAGATGGAATTTCATAATATGGTTTTGGGGACATTCCCCTGCCTTGCCTTCAAACTTGGGGATGTCTGATGGTAGCTTAGTTGGCATGGGTGGCCAGAAATATTGGTGGTGGATGGGGTCGTTTGTTAACTGAGCCAAATCAGGCAGGTTAAGATGAGCCATGAATGGCATATTTGACCCTAGTTGATGTGGGATGGAGCTGTGATGGTGGTGGGATTTGTAGGTGCATAATGCATCTGCACAGCTAGGGGCACTTGTGGTGGCACCATTGTCAATGGGCCAATGCCCCCAAGTGTTGTGTGGGGGATAGTATGGGTGGCTAGGACATTTCCCCCATGTATGATAGTAGGGGAAATGTAAGTGGATGGTCCACTACCCCCCTGTGTGGTAGGAGGGGCAGTGTGTGTGGAAGGGCCACTGCCCCCATGTGTTGCAAGTGGGCTATCTTGGCTAGTCACTATAGGTGGTGGAAGCTGACTAATGATAGTTTGCATGACTATGCTTGGGCCACTTGGAGGGTTATTGTTGACAGGTTGTGGTGTGGACATGGGTCCACTTGCTATGGTTATGCTAGTAAATGGACCCGGGTTGGCACCAGCCATGGGGCTTGATGGTGTAGTATGGAGGTCTGGTTCAGACTGATATGGGTCTAAATCTGAATCAAAGGCCGTGTGGCCTTCTAATGGTGTGGTATATTGCTGAAAATAGTTTCAACGATGTCGGTTGAGTGTTCCAAATTCTGGTGGTTTGCCTCTTAGGCGTGAGGAATAGCGTGAGGAATCAATTGTGTTAGATGTTTATCAAACTAATGGGAATGATGTTTGGACCCCAGTTTCAATGGATTCCTATTGGCCATAGGTGGTCACTCGACCACCAAGACTACCAGAAGATAGCACTTGGCTTTTTCCTCATAGGCATTTCTACTCAATCGGAAGGGGTCGTTACCCGTTTCGCTTGGCAATTCCTTTCAGCAGCCAGCTACATTGGGGTTCCTGTGGTACTCCTCACAATGAGGTTCAGGGTAAAGCCCAAGTACTTCAAGTTGAATCAGTTAGGAACTTATGTCCTCAAATACTACAGATTTGTTTGTACTTAGTGTAATATTGATAACTTTTAAGGCTCTCTCAACGTCATGAACTGAGTTGGGTTGATTACTTGGTATGGTGTATTTGTTTGTCTATCTTTCTGGTACTTGGTAGCTACAAATTGTTTATGAATTCATCATATTGTGGTAGAGTTCATATCATTGTTGTGCATGCAATGAATAAGAAGAAATTTGTAAACAAATACAGTTTTTAACCCTGAATGTTTATGGCCTAACTAGATGACTACCTCACACTGATATTCCTCTTCAACCAAGAGAAGGTGATGGGCTCTCAACATAATGGGACTAAGCCCATCCGTAGATCCATAGGTCACCTCCCAGATGCAAGGTTGGTCAATAGGGAGGACGCTTAGTTCCATGAGAAGCCCTCCTTCTCTACCCCCTCTACCTTCCAGGTCATCCGGTTTTAATGGTTTAGAAAAATATTCAATGAAGGGCCTAGGTCTATACGATCTTGCCTTTCATCGTATCCCAGAATACCCCGGAGGGTGATGAATGGGTAGAGGAGGAAGGGTAAGAAATACAGTTAGTTTTAGGTTGATTTTAGTTAAGCTACATTCATTTAATTAAGCCACTAAAATTTACTTTGAATTTATACTTTGTTTGTTGATGCAATTACAGGAAATTAAAACAGCAACTAAAATTAAACTAGTATACTGGACAGAGATGGCTAAGCTGCATAGACAGTCCCTATTAAATTGAAATTTAACCCATATTAAACTGAAATTTAACCTCTAATTGACAGACCGTACATTTCTGATCAAATTTGGCGAGTGGGTCGCAATTTTTTTTCAGAAACAGGCGAGGGGGTCACATAGATTTCATAGACAGTTGTGGTCTATGTTTCTGAGTGAAGTTGCACCTTTCAAAGGATTAAGTGCACATTGGACATGCCTATTATTCCATTAAGTGCGCCATCATCCCCTGTTCAATCCTGATAAGTGCGACCTACCCCAGATTTGGGGTTTTTCTGATCCTGAGTCAGATTCGGCTGACAGTAACCTATACTATGGCCAAACTGACTCAGATTTGCCTAGCCGAGGCTTCAACAACACTAAGAACTGGAAATAAACTATATCTAAACTGGATTTGACATGAAATTTTAAAAACTAGGGCAAAACTTGAAAAACTTGAAAATTTAAAAATCTGGACCAGGGATCCTGTGGGATCGACATGGTATGGTCACCGGTTTTGTAGCAGGGATTTCTCCTTGCTACAAGGGTAGGAATGGCTCCCTTCTGTCTATCCTGCTCCCTTCTGTCTATAGGACAGAATGGTAGGTTCCTGCTTGTGGAAAAACTGAAAGGGAAAATTTAATGTAAAGAACAGTAATGAAAACAAAGATGGAAGAGAAATATGGAGAACCCCTCTGCAAACAAAGGTTAGGGTTCCGCTTCCTACCTGCGAAAAATCATTAAGCTATAGTAAACTGAAATACCTACAAAAGAAGTTAGGAAATAAACCTGCAAATGAAACCATGGATTAGAAAGCAAAGAAAAAACTAAGCAAATACAACAAAGAACAAGCTATACCTTCTCTTTGGGTGGAATGGACCATCATGCCCTAGCTTGAAGAAGCACCTCTCTTGGATGGGAAAGTTATGGTTCAATGGAGATGGGTAAGGGTACGTGCATAGTAATCTCCCCGAATGTTGTTTTCAGTGTATGGCTCCAAGAAATATTTCCAAAGGAATTTTCTCAGATAGATAAGGTACCCTAGTGGGGTCTCCCGATATACACAAGGTACATGGGAGCTCAAATCAGTAGTAGTGTTGGCTAATGCATAACCATTCACAAGGGGCCTTCCGATATACAATCAAGTACGTGAAGTACCTTTCTATATGCCTCAAGGGTATGTGAAAGGCCATTCGATATACCAACGGTACGTGAAAGAACTGCGTGAGTCCCGAGATGTAATGCGGATGAGTAACGACAGCTCCTACGCTTAACGATGCCCGAACACGTCTCTAGACTATCACTCAAATTGCTATGTAAATTTTAACCTATAAATACCATTAATTTTAAAGTGGATGGTTAGGTGAATGCATGGAATTTTGATAGAAAAAGTAAAACCATGTAGTGTGCATATGCAAATATTTCACTTTATCGTTCGTGGTATGCCTACCTACGGGAGGGAAAGAGAGTATTTTATTTTCGTTTTAAAACCAAAAATTCCCAAAAAACTATTTTGAACAAATCAAAATCAAATACAAGCAACACATTCCATGCTCATTTTCCTTCTCTGAAAGCAATAAAAAATGGGAAGTGTCTTTTTTCCTAAAAGAAAAACAAGAAGCACTCTACATGCATATGCACTCCATTTTTTTATTTTTCTTAAAACGTAGATAGATCCAACTTAAAAATACACTATTTTTTTTATTTTGATGAGATAGTACTAATGCAAAAGAGACAAACGAACACAGAGAACCTGAAATCTTTTGAGGCTAATCAGAGATCCAATGCCTTATGCTCAATAATGATAGTGACCTAATCTCAGTCAAAAATTTTCTTTTTAACAAGCAAAAAGAAGTCCTCTGTGGAAACAAAATATGAAATCAAGATGCTAATCAAATGGTTTTTCTTTCAGTCTTTATAACAGAAATGAAAAGAGAGCTCACTACAACCTAAGCTTTCAAAAAATAATTCCTTTCACAATCACAACCAACAAGCACGGAAGGAAATGAATAATCAATAAGCGTAGTCTATATTTTGAATTCTTCAATCAATCCAATCTTTTACCACAGAATTTCCAACCATGAGCATTCAAATTCTAACACACAAGCTTGCTAGTGTAGGCCTGAAAGCAAATAAACTCAAATTTTTACAAAATTTATGAAAAACTAGTTTCGAAACAACACCTACCTGGCACCACACTGGAGGGGTCTTGACAGAGCATTTCTAGATGAGCGTCATTTCTGGATAACATGACTCAGGAAATGGCACCGCGTATGGCTAATAGATTTTAGGTGATGGCACCGCTTGTTGCCAACATCACATGAGCAGTTCCCTGAATATATCCAAAACACAAGGAGAATGAAAGATCAAGTTAAAAATTGATCAGATCAAGGCAAAACTTGATGGATTGACAGTAAAAAAGAGCATAAAAAGTCAAAATAGTTCAGATCTGAATAGATCTGAAAGTTTCAAACCAAAATTCACTAAGTCAAATGGTAGATCTAACTGAAGAGAGTTGGAGATGGAGCCTATATTTAGACAAGAGTTCAAGAACTGAGGAAGATTATATCAACTGAGATTTGCATTGTTCCCCAGTGGAGTCTCCAGATTTGTAGCCAGGAATATTGCACCTTCTGCGGATAGAAGTTGTTCCTCTGGTCTGAATGGTTCAGATCCAGAACAAATGAGTGAACAACAAAGGATGAAGACCTTCCCTGAATGTTGTAGACACCTGGAATACTGCTTCGATTGTGAACCTGTGTACCTACAAATAGATCAAACATGCAAACACATCAAAGCTACCAGAAAATCATTTACTTATCCATGTTAGTGACTAAGGAATCTAACAACATGTACATGTGAAATCAAAACAACAGTAATGTGGGATGGAAATCAGCTTTGCATTAAGAATGTATGGAAAAGCTTGCAACCGTTTCCTTAGTGTTGACAAGCCCCTCCATGAGAAAAACACTTCATCCCCATAAGATCCAACTTTGCTCTCTATGCTCTCCAATGACTTGGACTAAGTAGTCAATCCAACAACATAACAATACCTCTATAGTTCTCCCCCTCAACTATGGACATGAGCTTGTATTTATAAGGCTCAATGGATAGGAATAGTTGAGAGAATTGTGGGTGAAGTGGCTCCAAGATCCTACCATGGTGGATCTCAAGCTCAAACTAACCCATAATGATAGGGATAAGGGAGGATACGAGGTTCATGATCTAGAAGCCTCGAGAAACTTCTCTTTTTCCCATTTTACCTAGGGTACCACTTTTCTTCTCTTATGACAAATCGATTTAGATGAGAACTGCTTTTAGACCAAAAACCATAGGCGGTGGCACTGCTTCTTAAAAATAGAATACAGGCAATGTTGAGCAAGGCACCGCTCATTGGCCACAAGGAAATCGTGGTGCTAGTTTTTTTCAAGTAGAATTGACAAATAGAGCAAGTTTTAACTCTAAGTGTTGGGATTAAGGGAAAACATGGAAGTTAAGGGTCTTATCACATGATGGTGACAGGATTTGGGTATAACATACTTGTGGAGTGTTGACACTAAAAAGTGTTCACCTAGGTCTCCATAGTTTAAACCATATACATACATCATATTCTAACCATATTACCCTTACTTTTGAACTTCAAAATTGTATTTCCACAAAAAATGGTCTAAAACACCATTATTCCTTCCCATAAATGAAGAGATGGTGAGCATTCATTATGGTTTATCCCCACTTTCTCCCAAAAAGGGTAAAAAATATAAAAAAAGAGAAAGGGTCAAAATACCATAGATAAATATCATGGGAAATAAAATAACATGGGTTACTACCATGGGTTTAAAATCCCTAATACCATACTATAAATACATTGTGAAGGGATCTCCCAAAACACCTTTTCATTCACTTGTGGTTACACTGTGCCATTTTGCTCTCAGACATACCACATACTTTCCTACCATTATTCCCATTGCCACACCATTTCCAACAATATACATTGATATCTTTATGCACCCACTTTGGATCTATCCCCTATTTGACAAATATTCATGGAGAAGACTGGAGAACCAACCCATGGAGCTGCAGAACCACTTCTGAGCATGGCTACGATGGCCCATCTTGTAGGAAAAATGTATTTTGTTTTTATTTATTGTAGTAGTTAGTTTATAGATGAAAAAATACCTAAAAAATATTGTTATCATCGTTGTTATTGTTGTTTATTTTCTTGTTATTCCATTGAAATCTTCCTTATTCTCTGGATGAGCTAAGGTTGGTGCATCTACATGTAGTCGGAGAAAAATTCCCACTACCGTTTTGGTGACTCCACTTGGTCGATCCATATGGATATTTGTTTTTGGAGGTTTCCATTGGTTTGTTCCTCTCTTCTTCCCTTAGCCATCATAGATATGACTCTGTTGTGGCATATCCAAACCATTACTGCGTTAGTGCCTTCCCACTGGCCCTAGTCGTCTCTTTGCTTTTTAAAATTTTTCCTATTCGGCTCAAGTCACGTATATTTGGATGAAAGTCATGACCCAATCGTGCCTTTCTTCTCTATAAGTGTGACCTAGTTCATGCCTTTAGCCCTGATAAGAGAAACTTGGCTTCAAAACCCAAATCTCTCCTAACCTGGCTTTCAAAGCGACCCTTGTCACTACTATGACTTGGTTTTGAGTGACCCCATCATGCTTAACCCTATTTTTTGCGTGACCTGAATCTGTCGATTATTTTTCTTCTCAAATCTTGACCGTTCCTCTATTCTGTGTGACCCATATTGCACATGTTTCGCTAACAGGTGTGACCTGCAGTTTTTAGTCTCTTTTTATGCTTCAAATTCCTATTTCAGACCCCCTGTCTGTCCCAAACCTTGGTCTGACCTCTTTTCTTCCCATGTCTCATTTTTTTACAAACCCTTGGTATGTTTTGAGCTCCCACTTACTTGGTTTGTGAGCCATTCTAGTTGAGCTTCATGGTTGATACCCCATTCATGTTTCCTACATTTAATTAGTTCCTTTTACTCCTTATTTGTTTCAAGTACATTTTATTTTTGGAATAAAATGTTATTTTGCAGCATTATTACTGTCCTTTACTGCATTATATTTGCATCCTAGCAGTGAGATTGGAACATCTTCGCCATCGATTTTTGGGTTTTGCATACACTTTAGTCGCACACATTGCACACCATATAAGTGAAAATCTTGGTTCATGACCCCAAGCAAGCCTTAAAAATAACTTAATACAACCAACATTGTAACCTCGTTGGAGGACAAAACAATATTGTAGCTAAGTTAGGACTTTGAGGATAGGAATCCAAACAACACCCCTCTATCACTTACATATTGAGACATAGTTCTTGTCCATTAGGGGACCAAAATCCTCTGATATTTATTGACACAGTCACAGCCATTTTGTCCAGACGCCCCCTACTCTATAGGAGTAAGCCGTAAACGAAGGGGTTCGGGAAGTCAGGTTGGAGTAACACACTCTATCTTGCACCGAAGGATAACCCTTCGTAGTCCTCTCCATATCACCCAGGAGGGGGTCGGGAGCCAAAGGGCTTGAGTGCCAATAAACCGAATGTACGTGTCATGAATGAGGTAGCCTAGTTTCCATTATTATAGGGATATTTTACCCATAGGCCCTTCTCGGTAGTGGGATTCTCTTATCCTTTATTTTTCTTCCATTTCGTATTGTCTGATTGGGATTTCATCACCCTGCTAAGGATACGATTTGTGAAGGGATTCCATCTTATAGTTAGGAGCTTGCTTGCACTCATACCCCATAAGTTAGTGAGTCATTTTTATTGGATAGGTAGTGTTGCTTGTTGGTTTTTTGGCCACTTTGTTGTAGAATCACCTTGTTGTTACCTGCTATCATAGTTTGGTTTTAGATATTGTTGTTGGTATATGAGATTGCATTTCATATGCTCCCCTTCTACACACTCGGTTGTAGTTTGGTTTTCAATCCTATGATTGATACTCTTGAGTTTTCATTCATTACACAGCACTCCATATAGTCATCATAGCTCCATCACGCTAATCACATAGGATTATGGGGCACACCCCCCAGTTCGGTTCTTTGAACTATCACCATTAGAGCCATATTCGACATCACTCACCACCTTCGGAGCCACACACAGCCTCCGAGTCTGATTTAGATTCCTATCATTTTGAACCCACCTTGTTCACTACTCCATCTAGCCCCATGGTTGGTGCACATCCTAACCCCTTTCAAGGGGGGATTATAAGTAGTGGGCTCATGTCCATTCCACCTATCATCATAGGTATCCCTTCCACTGGGCCTATAGGCCCTGGTCCTAGTGGGCCCCTTTTCACTACACACATTGGTGTTGTCTCACTATCCACTAGTGGTGCTTCCATTCCAGCCACCGTTGCCACTACCATTCCACCTTTTATACCTCAGGAAAGTGGCCCTTCCACATTGGTTTTGACTATTCCTACCATACCAATGACTTTTCCTACTATCGAAATTCAACCTCGTACACCCCCAGTTATGCATGGGAAATACGTTCCTGCAGCTACCAACACCCCTACTGCTCCCTCCCAAGCCAACCTAGGATCTAAATTACCTTTTATTTATAGTCTGAACCTACCAAATTTGGCATGGTTAACCAATGACCCCATTCATCACCACCCACAATGAAATCCTATTCCTACCAATATTCCCTCAGACATCCCTAAGTTTGATGGAAAGGTGAGAGAGAACCCTCAAAATCACATCATATAACTCCACCTATGGTGTTCATCTAAAAACATTGTGGATGATTCCATTCAATTGAGGTTGTTCTAGTGCACACTCAATGGTGATGTGACCAAGTGGTATATCAAAATTCCTCATGCTACTTACACTGACTTCTCCTCATAATTCACTTAGATGTTCCTTTAGTACTTCCAGTTACTCGTCTGTTATGACGAAGGAGTGGAGATCCTACTATTTTGTCACCAGAACACAGTTACCCATATCATAGATCATATCCATGAATGGAGTCATCATTGTAGCTTATGTAAGATCTAGTTATAAGATAGGATATTCCTCGATTGGTTGCTCAAAACCTTACTCCCCCCATAGCCAAGGAAGTCGCATATTAGCAACCGCAAACTGAAGAAGAATCCATCCTTAAGGCTCAATGGTTTGATTTGATATACACCCAAAATAGTTACTTGTATACCATTATACCCAATGCTCCCTATACCGGAAGCTCACATCGAGATACATTGGGGGAATCCCATGACGTTGATGTAGTCATAGGATCTATTACCCATCATCCTCGATATCATCCGGCCTCTTCCATGATGCCACGCCATCCCAGTAACACCCATAGTGTTTCCCAACCAGATTATGCTCCTAATTATTCATGCGTAGTGGCTCAGTCTAGAGCCACCCCTTCCTACGCGCCTTAGGCACCAACTCCTCATGTTGATGGACCGACTTGTTTGGCACACTCATGTACTAGACAAATGGTCAGCTTTGTATCCCCACCAATGATATAAGAGGATATTGGTGGCCACCCACCTATTCCTCTTGGACCCCCACCACTGTTTCTTTTATTTTTCCAGTTTCCTTAATTGTAACACAATTTACTATTTTTGGCAGTTTTCGGGTCCTAAACTTCTGGAGCCGTTTTGAGGCCCTAAAAGACGTTTTTTGGCATCGAATGGTCGAGCAAATATGAGTCCATTTTAGACTTCATAATTCCCATTCATGGATGTAGTCATTAAATAGATCTTTCTAATGATGTATCATGCGCGTCAAACGGAGGTAGTATGCTAAAGTTACGACCTCGAGAAATTGATGTACCAAGTTACCCAAGGGGCCCACATTAAGGCGTTTCACCTCCTAGGGTTAGGTTTTTGGATGTGTAGGGTTTGTATTGTTTCTCAATAATATATAGGCCTTCGATCCTTATTGTAACACAGAGTTCAGAGGCATGTAGTCGGCGCATCTCTTCTCAGAGATAAGCTACCAGCACTCTAGCTAGTTTATTTCCATTCTGTATGTAAACAAGTTTCATTTATTGATTAATGAAATGAAGTGTTATTTATGCTACATATTTGTTTCTATGGTTATTTGTGTATTCTGTTGCATTCCTGCATAAATTTGAATCAACCAGATACTATGGTCTATTATGCACCACCTGTGTAACCCAGTTCGGCTCCGGCCTCGACCCCTTCTGTCTCTACAAGACAGGTCTATGCACAACAGATGCTCCCTAACCAACCTAACCCCAATAACCAACAATGGAAAAAAAAGAACAAGAGAGGTAGGAATTGAGGCAACAATTAACCCCAAGGAGGTGGACAACAGGCCAACCTTTGAACAACAATGATAACGAACCCCCTGCATAGAATCCCCAGCGTCTCACTCGACCTAGGAATAACCCACATTTATGGACTAACCATATGTGTTCCATCTATAACACTTACGACCATTACACTCATCAGTGTCCCCACTTGAATCATGTCCACCGGTTACTTCAAAATGATAGTCAACGTGAACCCAACGTGGTTGCTCCATCTCATCCAAACCCAACACCGTCGGGTCCTCCACCTATGGTACTCCAAAACCCCCTACCACACCAAGGAATGGTTGCAACCTAGCCCTTGGCCCTACCAAATCCCACGACCATTGTTGTGGCCCAACCTGATGAGGCTGGTGTCCATCATCTCATGACGTTATCATCCGATATCAACCTTCAGACTCAACGAAACCAGTATGGTTCCACCACTAAAATTGTTGACCCATCAACGAAATATACCTACAACACTTCTTACATGTCTTTTCATTTGCTGAGACCCCCCATGGATGGGACTTCCAAAGTCCCTAGGTTCCTTATGCGTTGCATCACAAACAACACCACTACCAGATCTATGCTCAACTACATTATTATTGACGACTTGGCTAAATTTTCCACTACCATGTATGCTCTGGAAGTGCTTAAAACTTGTTCCTTGCAACGTAAATTGTTTTTTTTCCCCTAGGTTTTGTTGATCCCTATGATTCTAGGTTAATCACTTTCGACATGGATCATGGAGAACCCAAGAATCCATCATCCGTCACCTTCCAAGTTCCATTCACAATCCATAATTTGGTGATCCATCGATGCATCATTGATGAGGGGGCATCCACCTACATTATTTCAATCTTTGTTTGGAAGAAACTCAAATCACCCACCCTTCAACCTTCCAACACCGCTCTTCACACCTATGATGTTCGCTCTACTCAACTCCAAGGTGTTCTCATGAATGCCCCTATTGAGTTATCCAGAAAAAAAATTGTTGATTGACATTGAGGTTTTCAACTCCCAAATTGATTACAACCTCCTCTTAGAACATAGTTACATGTATGCAATGTGAGTAGTTTCCTATACCATCTTTCAAATCTTGATGTTACCTCACGATGGGAATATCGATACCATCAACTAGCTATTGTACTATGATCCTAAGGGGATGGCCACACTGGAACACACCCTTCCCACTATCGACATTTTCATCGACATGGAGTCCATTCCATCCCTGTGTGTTGTTGGCCCAGGATTGTTTACCAATGCTACTATGATAGACACTTTTTTGTCCTTACCACCTACACCTTTGTCGACTGATATATCAAATCTATGCACTATCAATTCCGATAATGTTTCAACATCCTTGCAACCTCAGTCATAACCCCAATCACAACCTTCTGGGAATTATTGGGGTTCATTCCCGGTCCACATGATTTTCTTCCTTTTACACCATTCGACATTGTGAGAAATCTTGTCATGGATACTCTCAATTTTCCTAATATGACGTTGGGAATTCCTATGTCATACCTTGATCCACCTGTTATACCAAAATCTTGTCACCATCATGTGATAAGACCTTTGACATACTTTCTTGGCCTAAAATCCTCGCTTCTGGAGCGAAGACTAAATGGTTTATTATCAGTCTATCATACAAATTCCCAGCACCGCTCATGCTCCCTTATCTAGGAGCGGTACCCTTGCTCACACCACTTTTCATCGGTTGTCCACAAGCGGTGCCACCACCTGTTACCATTAGTCCATAGGTGGTTATTACCAAAAACACTCTATAAAAGAAGGAAAAGCGCGATACCCTAGGTAAAAGGGTAAACAGAGAAGCTTATCGAGGCTTCTAGATGATAAGCCTTGAGATGTCTCTTATCCCTACTACTGTGGGTTGGTTGAGCTTGAGATCCCTCATCCTAGGATCTTAGAGGCCACCTAACCCCACTAATTTCTCAACCATATCTATCCATTAAAGCCCTATATATATGAGCTCATAGCCATGGTTGAGGAGAGAACATTGAAGGTAATGTTATGTTGTTGGACTGATTCTTGGCCCAAGATCATTTGGAGAGAGCATAGAGAGCTAGAGTCAGAGCTTTTGGGGATGAAGAGCTGGTTTCATGGAGATGCATGTCAACACTAAGGCTTGGTTGTAAACTTATTCATATTTCTAATGCAAGTTGATTTTCTGTCCCATATATATTGTTGATGTTTGATTTCAGATATATATTGCTAGATTCCTTAGTTACTAGCATAGATTAGTAGATCGTATTCTGGTTGCTTTGATCTGTTTTGTTTTGAACTCTTTTGCAGGTACACAGGTGAACTATCAAGGCCTTGTATTCTAGATATATATGGCATCTAGGGGGAGTTATCAACCTCTGTGATCTATTTGTTTTGGATCTAAACCATTCAGACAAGCGGAACACCTTGCTGTCCACAAGAGGTGAAATATTTCGATCAACAAATCTGGCGACTCTGCTGGGGACGATCATAAATCAAATTGGCATCTCGTTCTTTTTTCCACTCTTTGGGCTTATTGAACTTCCGTGAAAACAACTACTAGTTTCACACCATTCTAGCTTGTCTATGGAATCGAAGCTATCTTGCCTATCCAATGTTAGATTCCATCTTTACAACTCGTCGTCGAACTTCTCCTAGATACTTCCATAGAGGAAGAAATATTTTTGTACTTGAATAACCTTGATGAGACTCATAGAGATGCTTCCTTGGCTAATGAGGCACATAAGAAACCCGTCAAGGTGCAATACAATAAATCCATCCAGCCTCGTGTTTTCAATGAGGGTGACCTAGTATTGACTTATGACCAGAGATATGACAATATAGGAAATGGTAAGTTCGAGTCTATGTGGTATGGAACTTTCGCTATTTCCAAGGTGTTAGAGAAAGGAGCCTATGAGTTGGTAGATTATGATGGAATCCCTTTAGGGCAAACTCGCAATGGGTTGTACCTAAAAGGTTACTATGCCTAGGTCTTCTTGGATGGTATCTTGTATATATGTATATTGATTTACTTTCAGTGTGTTTTCAGTATTTTCAAGATGGTTTTGAGTTTTGGCACCTGCATCTGTTTATACCATGTTTTGGTCATGCAGATGGCTTTCTACGGCTTCGTTGATGGTGCTTTCCACCGCACCTTGAATCTAGCCTCGTTGGCTTGGGTTCTCTATTCCCTAGCTAAAGATTTGGTCAATTTAGGAGCAGTTTGCTTAGGTCCCGCTACTAATAACATCGTTGAGTATGAAGCAGTCATCGGTATTCTGACTGAAGCTGCCTTTCAGGATGTCTGTGATCTAGTAGTTTTGATGGAATCTTAGCTCGTGGTTTGTCATTTAAACCATATCTACACCATTAGGAACCCAGTGCTCCTCCACCTCTTCCAGAGGGTATGTTTGTTAGAAAGATCATTTGGAACCATTACATATAGGCATATCCGTAGGGAACATAATGTAGTTGCTGATTCATTGGCTAATTACATCCTATACTGGCATATTTCCCATTCATGATGTTAATCAAACATGGTACATTGTAAATAAACATTAAAAGACACATAGAACTCATAGAAAACGCATTCATCCATTTGAAACATATAAACATCATGTAAAAGTCTATATATATATATATATATATATACGAAAAATGTTACAAAAAATAGGTCCCGAGACCTCTTCTAAAGCACATAGGCTTTCAAGAAAAATCATCATACAAAAATCCTGAAGCTATCAGCTTTCAGTATACATGTCTCATCTACTAGTGGTGCTCATGGTAGCACATCACTGCTCAAGCTACCCTACGGAGTAGCTTGTTGAATCAGCCTGGTACTCCCACCATAGATCTCTGATATCTAGTCAGGAGATCATCTATGTCTACATCTCAGATGTCCAGAGTCAACCTCTCAAGGTTCTCCTCCATCTTTCTGGTGATATCATCACCCTGTGGCATGAAGCGAGATTTGTCTCGCCTATCTACTGGAGATGCTCCTCTAGGCCTCACTGCTACAACATTTGTATGAAGACAAAAGGGTCTCATCACTTATCAAAAAATATATATAAAACATAAAAAACATAAAAAACAATTTTCATCTTTAGGGTTTCTTGTTTCTTACCAATGTCTCCCCACTGCCCTCTAAGCGAGAGCAGTAGGTCAGGATCACCTGTAAAATTTGTGCCTGCATAGGCATATTCCTTGACCATGAGCATCTAATCCCGCAACCATCTAAAGAACACGTCACCGAACTTCACTTTGCCCCTACCCGCTGTTACCACCTAAGTTGTACTTAGTGGTTCTTATCAAGTGAGCCCGGTGAACCGGACATGGTTAACTTGTTCAGACTTAAAAAAGACCTTTGGAAGTACTTATGGGAAGTGCTTGTTGTATCATATCACATGTTCATACCCCATGGGGGGGATTGTAATAAATGTTCTAGCATGATAGTGTCTATAAAAGAATCGGTCTCTTAGAATTCATTTGTCAATTCGATCAGCCCAGGGTGTTTTTTCCCTAGCTTATTATTGGTTGTTGAATAAACAACTGATAATTTCTGAGTTTTTCACTCCATACCTCCAAAGTTGGGGTGGTCGGCTTGGAATTTGGGCCTATTGAGGTTATTAGAGTCTATGTGTCAATGTATAAGCATGCTAGACATCTTTTTTGAGTCATATGAACATGTCTAATTCCCCCTAGGTGTTTTTCAATTTTTCAAATTTTTAGTTTTTTCAGTGTTTTTTATTAAATTTTAATTTTTCCAAAACTTAGGCTATTTTTTAATAGTTTAATTGGAAAAAATGAGTCTATAATAAAAGTGGGCCAAATAATTGGTTTCAATCATGTAGGTGCTCATTTTCAAGCTAAGAACACCATGTAAACCCATGGACCCACTTTTTCCTAAGTTTTGAGTGATCTTCCATCACTCAGGTCAGAAAGCCCCAAAAATCAATTATTGATTATTTTAATTAATAAATTGATGAATAATGGAGCAAATCCAAAATCAATAAATCAGTGGATTCTCAGCCGATTTGATTGAAATCAGTCAGATCTGAAGCAGATTGACTAGATCTAACAAATCCTTGACTGAAGAAGGTGATCAAATCAGATCTAGAGTTGATCTTGAGCATCCTTTATGGGGAATTTCGCCCTTCCTCTCTCCTCCACACATTTTTGGCTCATCTGGATGAGTTTTGGTGGATTCTTCAGTCAACAGGTTGAGGTGTCAGTCAGATCAGCTCCCCAATTGACAGTTGCACTCAGTGAGACTCAGATCTAGCTCAGTTAGACACAGATCAGGCATTCATGGACTCTCCATTAGCATATTTGGTATATGTCCTTGGGATTTGTGCCCCCCCTAGGCTGGATCTCCTGTATTATGTATATATCCAGGCACAACTCCCTCTTCCAAGCTATTTAGAATTGGGATTGAGGTGCTACTGCTATTGTATTGTTGTAATTCTACATTTGAAATAAAGAAAAGATTTGGAGGCAATACGGTGTGGTGCCATTACATGTGTGGATGATTATAGCCATTATTTTACTAAGGTAACCTGTATCTGTGGTCATTTTCTGCTAATTTCTTGTAGATATGTGGTTAAGATTGGTAATTAGCTTATTACAATCTTGATAGGAAAGGTGTTGTTCAATAGGTTTATTGACAATCACTCTCCTTTGATGCATGTTTAGAGATCTGGGTTTAGCATGTCCTATAAGCTTATATGCATGTTATCTTGAATCTCTTTGTATGTACTAATCAGATCTCATAAGTTTCTTGGCAAGTTCTTTAATTTCAGCTGAGTTGCAGGTTCACAATTTGGAGAGGATGCTGATCAATTTTGCTTCTTCGTTCTCCTCAAAACATTTCAAAGGCATAGTCCCTCGACATTCCACCTGAAATCTCTACTGCGGATCTTCAAGGAAACCAACACTTTTCTCCTCTTTTTCCTCCCTCAAAATCAACACTTTACCCGATTACTTTTTCAGTTCATAGCTATGATTTCATTTGGATCTGTTTCATCAAAGTAAAATATACATATATCTAATATTTCATATCTCATATCCTATATCATGCACTTAAAAAAGTTTCATAAGCATCCTAGATCTAGCTGTAGGGAAATCGTCTTTTTTGCATGAATTTTAAAGAAAACTTGTAGATCACATGCATTAGATTTCCTTTGTCTTTTATAAAATTTAATATTATGCAATATCATTACACTTTAATTGGCTGCACAAACAGCAAGCCAATATCCCAAGGAAAGCTTGCTTTCCTTGGTTCTTTTTTCGCCGGTTTAGCTAGTTTAACCGCATTATTTTTTGAGATAAAGTAGGCTGATCCAAAGGTACTCTTAAAGTGATTTTGGGCATATGTTATTCTAAATTTCTCGCTGTCCTTTATCAGGTCTGACAGAAATAAAAGGAATCTTCTATCCGAAGTGGTCTCAGGAGCATTCAAATCCCCCTAGGGGTCTCCCTTTTCACTAAAAAATCTTAATTCTTTTTTGCAAAATTGTAAAAACTTGGTTTCAACCTGTATAAGGACCAAGAAATTTATGATTTATCAGTTCTCTGATATTGTAACCGCTGTAATAAAATTATTCTTTGAATAGGCTCTTTCGATCCCATTCCCCATCCCCCCTGGGGGGATTTGCGTCGGTGTCCTTTTTGTGCTTTTCCTCATTTATTTTCTAAACTAGTATTGATATAATCTGTAGGGTAGGATAATTTATTTTGTTATTAATTCCATATTCCACATATTACATTTCAAAGTAATCTTAATACTTACCCCACGATTTCCCGATTGACCCGAAAGGGGAAAGAGATTCGTGGTAGGATTAATTAAGAAACTGGAACTGTGTATCTGTTTGCTTTTTTATATAATTTGTTTATAAACAACTTTAAAATTAACCCCTCCTTGATTCCTCTATTGAGATCCACTTGGATCGAAAGAGGTTCTTGGAGGCTTTTCTTTTAAACAAGAACATCCAATTTAAAACTTATTAAAATTTACAAGACTCCAGTGTGTATGCTCTGCACTTGGCTGCAGTTCATTCAATGAGTCAAGCTGTATAAAAATCACTTAGGTGACTAGTATAATTAGGACTCACACTCCCCAACTGACAAACCATCAGGTGAAAATCCAACACCTAGATCAAACATTTACGGTGGCAAAATACCCAAAGGAAGCGGGAACTTACTGAAAAGTGACCTCGGGGCGTCAATCTCTGTCACACCCTAATGGGTGCGTTACGAACAATAGCCCCAGAGACTCCATTTCATCCCACATATTCTTTGCGGGTAGCCGTAAAGGTTTAGTTTTGGACATACTCCAAGTACTCTTGGGTATATATGGAGTCCCCCTTTAGCCTAATTTTAATCAACTCACACTTCAAATTTAACTTAAAACATACCGAGAGGCAATCGCAAAACACTCACTCCAAGCACATGCAAGTACATTGTTTCTATTTTTGACTCCATTCTAAGGCACTAGTTATTTTCTTGTTTTATATATATATATTGTGTCTCAGCATTGTGCTTTCATGTGTTCATCTTTTATATCTTTCCATATTTGATTATCTATAATTAAATTCCAAAATCCCAAGTAAATTAGTCACTTAAAACATCACAACACTAAGTAACCATCCTTAGTAACTTAATAGGGTCTACCCCCCTTGGCTTCGTTAGGAGTTGAGCCTAAACGGAGGAGTCCAGAACAAGGTGACAGCCTTGACTCAAGACTTGCCCCCAAGGACACACCGAGTGTCTTGAATATTTCTGCCACGTGACCCAGGTGTGAGAAAGGTGGCAACACTTTTTGGCGCCGTTGTCGGGGGTAAATCTTTTTATTCCCGAGTACGACTTAGCTTAACTTTTTGCAAACAATTAAAAAGATAAAAAAATTTGATTGATCTAGTCTTTAAAAAACATAAAAATTAAAACTCAATCCATCTGGTGACTCCACTGTCTAAACATCCCTTCAAGAATTTCTACCCGAAGAAACCGCCGACAATTATTCAATCCTCTCCCTGATCCCAAAAGGTTTATTAGGGAAAGATTGAATAGGAAGACTTCTCGTAGAAACCTTGAAGATTTAGGAGACCAATCCCTCTCAAATATCCATCACATATTTGTAGAGAGTCATGTTCACTAATCTCAAGAAATGATGGAATTTTACAAACCCCTTGACTTTTCTCAGATAGCAGGTAGTCCTCATTACATTCCGAATGATGCTATCAAGAAGCTCCCCAGGTTCAAGGGAAATAATTCTAACACCTCCAAGACTCATCTCTGAAAGTTTGAAAGGCACCTAGTCAGTTACTACGATAATGTTGCCTCTAACCATGAAGATATCAAAATGAAGCTCTTTGCTTTATCCTTAGAGGATGATGTTGTGGAATGGTATGAAAACCTTGGTGACGATTCATATAAAACCCTTAATGAATTCCTAGCAGGTTTTAAGAAGAAATGGGGGGAAAAGAAAGAACCAAGACATTTGCTTGCTGCCCTTCATAATATAAAGAAGATGGACAATGAAACCATGGATGAATTTAGTACTAAGTTCAGGCGAGTGGTTGCGGACCTCCCTATAGACATCAAGCCAAGGGATGCCTCCATCCTCATATATTACATCGAAGCTTTCACTGGTGATTTGAGGTACCAATTAAGGGATAAAGATCCGGTCGATCTAAAAACTGCTCAAGATCTGGCCAAGAAAATAGAAAGGAATATGCAATCTTCGGGCAAATCCAACATTCCAGGTTACCATAGGGGAAACACTTCATACAACGAAGAAAAGGGAAACCCCTTTGAATCAGAAGAAAAGGAAACCTCTAAAGACTCCATGGAAAAGATAGCTAGCATGTTTGAAAAAATGATGACTAGTCAGGACCAATTCATGACAAACCAATCTGTGCAAATGAATAAAATCCAAAACAGAATAGTCACACTGGAAAGAAATAATGGACCTAAGAATTTTCAGCCAAAATAGAATCAAGTGTATCGTAAGAAGTTTCCTCAGTAAGAGCCTAGGATTCCAAACCAGTTAGACTCAACTAACCTGGTAGATGAAGTAATTCCATGGTGTAGACCTTGTGAGCAATTCCACCCAGAAAGCACTTGCTACATAGAAAACCAGGTTATAGAACATGGGATGGAGGAGGTCAGTAATCAGGAAACAAATTCAAGAGAGCCTGATCATATATACATGGTAGGCCAGGCCTACCCTTTGTCACCATCTAAACAGTACAAGCCTGAGGATGAAACTATTGCAGAATCTTATAGTGAAACTTATGAGAAAAACTGTAATATACGTGATGGGACTCCTATGTGTTCTCCATATAATGATGATAGTCTGAAAGGTTTACTACCTTGTGACCTTTTCTCTAAAGAATATGAGTATGAAAATGAGGACAAGTATAGCTTGGAGCATGATACAAGTGACGAAGACTCCCTTATCCTCCACAAAGATGTTGATGAGGAGTCCTGGACATTCATGGAAAATCTAGTCTATGACATGAATAAAGAGGAAAATAATGAACCATAAACTTTTGATGGTTTTGTTGATGGCATATCCAAAGAAGAGAGCATGGACCATGTGGCCTTGGGAAACTTTGATATGAAAAAGGAGCATGCAGTTTATCCACATGATCAGTCTGAGACATATATCGATATCAGTAATGCAGACAAAGAGAACTCGATATCAGAACCTGATATCAGCAATGGGGAATCCATCACATTTAGCATAGATGATGGTGATGACTATTGGGATTTTTATGGATATCTTATTAAGAATCCTATCTATGCTATATCCAACAAGGGGAGTGTCTGTTTAGAGATTTGTGGAAGTCCAATCTATTATACTTCCACAGAGGGAAGCATAAATCTGGAGACCTTGGAAAATCTGAGTGTGGAAAGGCAGCATTCAAAACTCTTATATGATCATTTAGAGTCATATCATGCAAAGCCGCACAAGGGTATAAGTAATGAAGACATGGAGAAGCAGTTTTGTGAAAAGACAGATGTGATGCAGTTAGTGGAATATTAGTCTCAACCATATTTTGCATATATAGAGGTTCCCTATGATTTGGAGCTACTAGGGGCTTGTGCAATGAGTTATCATTTGATAAGCCCTGATGATCAGTATGATGATGTAGTTAGTCTACCTCATCATTCTGATTGGTATATCAGTCCTATCCAGTCATGGATAGAAGCAGCCTACATAAGCACTTACAAATTGGGGAAATTTTTTTATGGCATTATTCATGTCTATGATCTCCCATCCATCTCGCCCCTTCTGAATCATCACACAGGTTTGCATTCTCTGAATAAAGTATCCTTACTTTGGCTGGTAACCAAAGACAAGGAAATTTTTTTTATGTTAATGAAATGTTTAGGTGGTTACATTGGATTTTTTATTACACTTAACCCTTTTTATATCATGCTTAGAGTAGGAAAATAAGCTCCTTGAAAGAGAGCGTTTACTTTCTGCATTTCTATTTTATACTTAGTGATAATAAAATTTTGCTTCTTTTAGTTAGTTGCATCTATTTTGTTTAAATAAATCAGCTTAATGGTTCATTTGGTTTTTCATAAAACTTGTGATGCTAAGGTTTTTCTTGTCGAGTCGAGATGTTTTTTCAGGGTATATAAACCAGATATTCTGGTGTTCTTGTATCCTCTCCTTGCCTTAAAAGACCACATCGAGCACACGTCCCACAGTTGGAGCTAGAATGTTACCACCTAAGTTGTACTTAGTGGTTCTTATTAAGTGATCCTAGTGAACCGGACAGGGTTAACTTGTTCGGACTTAAAAAAGACCTTTGGAAGTACTTTTGGGAAGTGCTTGTTGTATCATATCATATGTTAATACCCCATGGGGGAATTGTAATAAATGTTCTAGCATGATAGTGTCTGTAAAAGACTCGGTCTCTTAGACTTCATTTGTCAATCCGATCAGCCCAGGGTGTTTTTTCCCTTGGTTATTATTGGTTGTTGAATAAACGACTGATAATTTCTGAGTTTTTCACTCCATACCTCCAAAGTTGGGGTGGTCGGCTTGGCATTTGGTCCTATTGAGGTTATTAGAGTCTATGTGTCAATGTATAAGCATGCTAGACATCTTTTTTGAGTCATATGAACATGTCTAAGTCCCCCTAGGTGTTTTTCAATTTTTCAAATTTTTAGTTTTTTCAATGTTTTTTATTAAATTTTAATTTTTCCAAAACTTAGGCTATTTTTTAATAGTTTAATTGGAAAAATTGAGTTTGTAATAAAAGTGGCCCAAATAATCAGTTTCAGTCATGTAGGTGCTCATTTTCAAGCTAAGAGCACCATGTAAACCCATGGACCCACTTTTTCCTAAGTTTTGAGTGATCTTCCATCACTCAGGTCAGAAAGCCCCAAAAATCAATTATCGATTATTTTAATTAATAAATTGATGAATAATGGAGCAAATCCAAAATCAATAAATCAGTGGATTCTCAGCCGATTTGATTGAAATCAGTCAGATCTGAAGCAGATTGACTGGATCTGACAAATCCTTGACTAATGTAGGTGATCAAATTAGATCCAGAGTTGATCTTGAGCATCCTTTATGGGGAATTTCATCCTTCCTCTCTCCTCCACACGTTTTTGGCTCATCTGGATGAGTTTTGGTGGATTCTTCAGTCAACAGGTTGAGGTGTTAGTCAGATCAGCCCCCCGATTGACAGTTGCACTCAGTGAGACTCAGATATGGCTCAGTTAGACACAGATCAGGCATTGATGGACTCTCCATCAGCATATTTGGTCTATCTCCTTGGGATTTGCGTCCCCCCTGGGCTGGATCTCCTGTATTTTGTATATATCCAGGCACAACTCCCTCTTCCAAGCTAGTTAGAACTAGGATTGAGGTGCTGCTGCTATTGTATTATTGTAATTCTGCATTTGAAATAAAGAAAATCTTTGAAGCAATATGGTGTGGTGCCATTACATGTGTGGATGATTATTTCCATTGTTTTACTGAGGTAACCTGTATCTGTGGTCATTTTCTGCTAATTTCTTGTAGATTTGTGGTTAAGATTAGTAATTAGCTTATTACAATCTTGATAGGAAAGGTGTTGTTCAATAGGTTTATTGACTATCACTCTCCTTTGATGCATGTTTAGAGATCTGGATTTAGCATGTCCTATAAGCTTATATGCATGTTATCTTGAATCTCTTTGTATGTACTAACCAGATCCCATAAGTTTCTTGGCAAGTTCTTTGATTTCAGCTGAATAGCAGGTTCAAAATTTGGAGAGGATGCTGATAGATTTTTCTTCTTAATTCTCCTCAAAACATTTCAAAGGCATAGTCCCTTGACATTCCACCTGAAAGCTCTACTGTGGATCTTCAAGGAAACCAACACTTTTCTCCTCTTCTTCCTCCCTCAAAATCAACACTTTACCTGGTTACTTTTTCAGTTCATATATGTGATTTCATTTGGATATGTTTCATCAAATTAAAATATACATAGATATAATATTTCATAGCTCATATCCTAGATATCGCACTTAAAAAAGTTTCATAAGCATCCTAGATCTAGCTGTAGGGAAATCGTCTTTTTTGCATGAATTTTAAAGAAAACTTGTAGATCACATGCATTAGATTTCCTTTTGCTGTTATAAAATTTAATATTCTGCAATATCAGTGCACTTTAATAGGTTGCACAAACAGCAATCCAATATCTCAAGGAAAGCTTGCTTTCCTTGGTTCCTTTTTCGCCGATTTAGCTAGTTTAACCGCATTATTTTTTGAAATAAAGTAGGATGATCCAAAGATACTCTTAAAGTGATTTTGGGAATGTGTTATTCTAACTTTCTTGCTGTCCTTTATCAGTTCTTACAGAAAGAAAAGGAATATTCTGTCCGAAGTGGTCTCAGGAGCATTCAAATCCCCCCAGGGGTCTCCCTTTTCACTAAAAAATCTTAATTCTTTTTTGCAAAATTGTAAAAAATTGGTTTCAACTTGTATAAGGACCAAGAAAGTTATGATTTATCATTTCTATGATATTGTAACCACTGTAATAAAATTATTCTTTGAATAGGCTCTTTCGATCCCATTCCCCATCCCCCTTGGGGGGATTTGCGTCGGTGTCCTTTTTGTGTTTTTCCTCATTTATTTTCTAAACTAGTATTGATCTAATATACAGGGTAGGATAATTTATTTTTTTATTAATTCCATATTCCATATCTTACATTTCAAAGTAATCGTAATACTTACCCGATGATTTCCCGATTGACCCGAAAGGGGAAAGAGATTCGTGGTAGGATTAATTAAGAAACTGGAACTATGTATGTGTTTGATTTTTTCTATCATTTGTTTATCAGCAACTTTGAAATTAACCCCTCCTTTATTCCCTTATTGAGATCCACTTGGATCGAAAGAGGTTCTTGGAGGCTTTTCTTTTAAACAAGAACATCCAGTTTAAACTTATTAAAATTTACAAGACTCCAGTGTGTATGCTCTGCACTTGGCTGCGGTTCATCTGATCAGTCAAGATGTATCAAAAGCACTTGGGTGACTAGTATAATTAGGACTCACACTCCCCAACTGACAAACCATCAGGTGAAAATCCAACACCTAGATCAAACTTTTACGGTGGCAAAATACCGAAAGGAAGCGGGAACTTACTGAAAAGTGACCTCGGGGCACCGATCTCTGTCACACCCTAATGGGTTCGTTATGAACAATAGCCCCAGATACTCCATTTCAGCCCACATATTCTTTGCAGGTAGCCGTAAAGGTTTAGTTTTGGACATACTCCAAGTACTCTCGGGTATATCTGGAGTCCCCCCTTAGCCTAATTTAATCAACTCATACTTCAATTTTAACTTAAAACATACCAAGATGCAATCGCAAAACATTCATTTCAAGCACATGCAAGCACATTGATCATATTGATTTGACTCCATTCTAAGGCACTGGTCATTTTTTTCTTTATATATATATATTGTGTATCAACTTTCTGCTTTCATGTGTTTATCTTCGTATCTTGTCATCTTTAATTGTCTATAGTTAAAATATTCAAACTCGTAAATAACTGATTCAGTTTAACATCACCACACTAATAATTCATCCTTATTAACTTAATAGGGTCTACCCCCCTTGGCTCTGTTAGGAGTTGAGCCTAAACGGAGGAGTCAAGAACAAGGTGACAGCCTTGACTCGAGACTTGCCCCCAAGGACACACCGAGTGGCTTGAATATTTCTGCCACGTGACCCAGGTGTGAGAAAGGCGGCAACACCCACTCCTGTGCAAGCCATGACTTGGACCCACCTCAGCATGTGGGGGTCCCATGCTCTCAGACTCCGAAAAGTCACCTGGGGCCTCATCTGGGGGACCCGCTCGAAGAAGAAACAAGCTAAGATGGAACCAAAGCCGAATTGCTTCAACTCTCCCTATCAACATTTAGTCATCTGATCCTTGAAGATTGGAAGCAATGCTTCCAACTAGTTGAACACTGTGGGTGCCATTTCCTCTAGGGCATACAACACATGTGCCCTGGAAGCCTGATGTACACCCTGGCTCCCTGCCACCCTTTGCATGGTGAACAAAACAATCCATAGAGCCCTATTTGTCACTGCCTTGATGGGGATTTTCTTTCTTGATGTACCTGTACCTGGTACACAGTGTCGATCTATGAGCTCTCTGGTGGTAATGTCCCCGCCATGGGAACTAGTCAGTGAGATAGGGGCACCCCGTATTGATAGGCCAGTCAAGAAGTAGATGTCCTCTACCTCCACTGTAAGTATATGTGCCCCCACCTCAAAATACTATTGTTTTGGATTCCACATTCTCAGTATGTGCTCCAGTAGTCTCTCGTGGGACACCATGCATGGTGTCCGAAATAAATTTAGAATTCCATAGTTTTGGAGTGTGGCAATACACACTAGATTCCTTTCAGAAGCGGCATCCTCATCATCATGATTTCCTTCCTTCCATATCACCATATTTTGGAAGCTTAGACCTGCCAAAACAACAATGGTATACATCAAAATCATCCTGAAATCATTATAAATCAAAATAATGAGCTAGTTTTATGTATATCATTGGTTAAATTTCTCCATGGCCGGCACCGCCTGTGCCCCGTTGGAGACAGGCGGTGGCACCGCCTGTTCACCTTGTCTTTGGCGCAGTTCTCAGGAGGTACCACCTATCTCGCAAGGGGTAGCCGCGGTGCCCGCAATTAGGATTTTAGGGCTTGCTAGATAGGCCTAAAAACCCATCAAATCTCAAAATGAAAGCTATGAAATGAAAGAAGAAGGTCTTATCTCTTACCTGCAGCTGACAAAACTGAAAACAGACGGTGGGAACTCCCGGTATGAGCTGTGGAAGATTTGGCTAAAAAATGCTCCGAGTGCTCTTTGCCAAGAGGTAAATAGTGAAATGTTTGGTTTTTTACTATTTACTTCCCTTATATAGACTTTTTTTTGGGTCTGACTTAGTATAGTTTTGATATTACATCATGTTTTGGTCAAAATCTATTTGTCGTAATCCCATAATGTTGATTTTGGATGCATTTAACACTTGTTTATGAGTCATCTGTAGGTTGACTTTATTAAAAGCTTTGGAAAGTTTGTTTATGGATTTTTCATACTTTCACAAAACAAAAAAGGTTGTTCAGTGTTTATTAGGACACTTTGTCACGCTCGTTAAAATCTAGTATCAAAGTCCCGAGTCCGTTTTTGAATCTTTCCAGGCTCGTAAAATACAACATTGTGTAAAGAAACGTTATGGAGTCTTATTTTCACATCTTCTTTCAGACTCTTTAGACATGAAAAGATAGTCAAGTCCATTTTTGAATATTTCCATGCTCGTAAAAAGTGACATTGTGTAAAGAAACTTCATGGAGTTCTCTTTAAACCCTTTTCAAACTCCCTAAATATGAAAAGATCGTTGAGCGATCTTGTCTTCTTCACGCTCGTTAAAGTATTTGAAGAGTCGTTTATCCGACGATAGGTTATATCTTTCTCGGTTCGGATAGTACTATTTACAAGAAAGGAACTCTCCATCCAACCATGACTGGAAGAGTTCTCTAAGGTATGATTTTATACTTTTTCGAGCCTTAGAGACTAAATCATACGAAAAAGGACCCCCATGGAGTCTTCTTTCGTATTCATTCAGACTCTCTAAACATCAACGATACCGAGTTTTCTTTCAATGGACTCATTAAAGATTAAACATTGAGAGAATCATTTTGGGACCAAACCCATCCTCTCTCAGGTTTGTAAAACATATGAGACTGGACTTGTCTTCTGACAAGCTATATCAAGTGTTTGTTACCCTCTTTGAACTCGTAAAACTGAACCCTCTTTGAACTCATAAAACTGAAAAGAGGCACTCATCGATCATGATGGGGGAAATGGGAAAGGGAATCATTTTGCAAATAATGGCAGTTGTTTGTCGTTACCTTTGAACATGGCACTTGTCTACACAATCATGTCAGTCAATTGGGTATTCAGCTAATCTCCGTGACGATCCACTTTCATGAGTCATGTCAATCCTTTGAGTCTTTTACAAGAATGCATTGTCCACTATCGCATTGTGTATCTGTCCTGTCTAGTCATGCTGCCAAGTCATTTTGTTGTGCCACCCGATGTTCAAAGGGAATCTGATGAAGTCTTACCTCTATAGTATACACAGCCTTTGTGTCAGTATCTTTGATTCATTCATATGGTTACTATGTTCACATCGTTCCAAAACTATGTTCCAAGTTTTGTATCGTTGATGTGGGACTCATCATGGCCTTCCTTCGATGAGACTCTTCTCTTCGACATCAGCTCATCATCCAGGAAATAGTCTTAGAAACAATATTTAGTACCTTGAGATTTGTATGCCTTAATGACATATTCTCTTGCTCTCGACATTGGTTCACATCATTGAACCTTGATTGATAGAATTGACTGGGTGTTCGACGTCAAGACATCTATTCGCACTCAGTAGATTGTACTAGGGTACCTTAGGAATCATTGACATTAATGGTGACCTCCCTCACACTTATTAACGGTTCACATCATTGGATGGTAATCAAGTGGTTTCTACCATGTTTGAATTTAGATCATTGTAATCACATGGATACAATCGTACTTTGTGGAAGATGAGATGAAGACCCTAGGTATCTATTTAAAAGTGCTCATTACTTTTCCCCAGGTTGCGATGGAGTTTTGTATATCTAGCATGGATCCACATTTGTATGGTCGTGGCTATCCTCAAATTTGCATCTGTATGACATAGATCTATGTTGTATGTCTGGTAGCTATGTCCAAGTTTGAGTCCTCTGTCACATGGATCTACGCTATATTATAGTAGACATGCTTGTTTATTCCACTCGTGGATCTGCCTTGTATTGGTTTGCAGCTATGAGTTTGGTTACTTATGTCTATGAGTCAACATATTGATGTACTACAGATGCCTACTTGACTGCATGCTCTGATCGAGCCAACATTTTTGTCTCCTAGCAATGACTTGTTCTCAAAGCTCTCATTTATCATATCACTCTAAGACTCATGCTTTGAGGGGCATCCTGTTATACCAAAATCCTGCCACCATCATGTGATAATACCTTTGATGTAATTTCTTGCCCTAAAATCCTAGCTTCTGGAGTGAAGACTAAATGGTTTCTTATCAGTCCATCATACAAATTCCTAGCACCGCTCATGCTCCCTTATCCAGGAGAGGTACCCTTGCTCACACTGCTTTTCATCAATTGTCCACAAGCGGTGCCACCGCCTGTTACCCTTGGTCCATAGGCAGTTATTACTAGAACCGCTCTGTCAAAGAAGGAAAAGCGCGATACCCTAGGTAAAAGGGTAAAAAGAGAAGCTTCTCGAGGCTTCTAGATGATAAGCCTTGAGATGTCTCTTATCCCTACTACTGTGGGTTGGTTGAGATTGAGATCCCTCATCCTAGGATCTTAGAGGCCACCTCACCCACTAATTTCTCAACCATCTCTATCCATTAAAGCCCTATATATATGAGCTCATATCCATGGTTGAGGAGAGAAAATTGAAGGTATTGTTATGCTATTGGACTGATTCTTGGCCCAAGATAATTTGGAGAGAGCATAGAGAGCTAGAGTCGGAGCTTTTGGGGATGAAGAGCTAGTTTCATGGAGATGCATTTCAACACTAAGGCTTGGTTGTAAACTTCTTCATATTTCTAATGCAAGTTGATTTTCTGTCCCATATATATTGTTGATGTTTGATTTCAAATATATATTGCTAGATTCCTTAGTTACTAGCATAGATTAGTAGATTGTATTCTAGTTGCTTTGATCTGTTTCGTGTTGAAATATTTTGTAGGTACATAGGTGAAATATCAAGGCCTTGTATTCTAGATATCTATAGTGTCTAGGGGGATTTATCAACCTCTGTGATCTATTTGTTCTAGATCTGAACCATTCAAACCAACAGAACACCTTGCTGTCCACAGGAGGTGAAATATTCCGATCAAGACCACCTACTCCACCCCCAACCCCCTAGGTTGTGTTGACTCACATCCATCCTATTGAGATTATGTCACACCCACCTTGTTACGGAGAGAAATTGATATGGCTTGGGGTACCACAACAAACAGCTTGACTCCAGAAATCAATCGTTTGCTATATGTAAGAGAAACCAAATATCTAACACTAAAGGATCTCGATTCATACCTTATTCCAAATGGTTGATGTAGATCTCCGTTGAGCTTTCCAACTCCATCTTGAATTGATAAATTGCTTCCTCAACATTCAATAAACAAGACAAGCATGCTATATATAATTGTGTTAGACCTACTCTAGCATATATAATCAATAACATATAAGCATTTGAAATCATCCATGGATTAAATATTCATTCAAATACACATTATTGGACAGGAAAAGATATTTCTATTAAAATAATACAGATATTACAATAGAGACAACTTATGTTGGCACATCTGCGAATCGGAGAAACTAATTCCCCCACTCGGGCCTGCACCATTTCAATCCTCCATCTCTCGATAGAAAGCTCACAAGCAAAGGGCAAGCTTGGGAGGAACACAAAACTGCTCCAAGGGACAAAGGGATTCAAAATCAAGTATAAGCTCCGACAACAATGGACTATAGTTTTCTTACTCTCAATTCCTCATACCTTCAATGTATCCAAAGGGTTCCTTATATAGCTCTTCCATGGGGTGATGAAGGTCGAATTCGTGCGATCTTAAGGCATATGGAAGGCCAGGAGACATGTGAGTCAGATCCACATCAAGGAAAACACCAAAATATTTTGGACTTTTGCATACATCCTGAAGTACATGGTTTTAGGGGTCAAACCCGCATATATACACGATAAAGGGTTTAAAAGTTGTGCATGGAAATTTTTGCATGTTTTTAGGGATGATCTTGGAAACATCAAAGGAACAAAAAATGGTCCATGGGGTCTAAGGAGTCTGCAGAGGGACAGGGAAAGCCATAAAAATTTGATTCACCATGTGTGGTAAAATCAGCTATAATAGATGCCCCCTAATGTGTGAGGTTAGAGGGGTCATATGATGGCCAAAATACATTATAAGTCCATCCCAGAAGTGAAGTGATGAAGAACCCAATGGAAGAACCAACCATCCAATTAGCACTATACAATGATACAACTCTGCACATAACTGCAAATACATATAGAAGTCCCAGATACATAAGAGTACAATGGCCATGAATAGGCATGATACAATATGACATATGTGGTCATCGCCACGTACAATATAAATAGATTAGAATCTCCATGATGAAGATATAGAAAGGATCATGATGTCCATGAAGACTGAAGATATATAATGGATCAAGATCTCCATAATGGATGGAAATGTCTGACATATACTGGAATCAAGTCATGAGAACTGAAATCTCATGAACATTAGCACAATCAAGGAGGTAGCATATAAGAGATGCCACCAGTCTGGAAGGTATTCTACACAAACCACTATGAGTACATGTCCTAGTATGTGAATAGAGGTCCCGAGGTCGAACATAGTAGTCCATCGTCTGATTATCAGTCATTGATGTATACCGTTAACAGACACGAGATCACCCACCAATAATGAAAATGGGAATCAAGGTACTAGAGTGCAAACTAACAAGTGTGAATAAATGTGTTGAGGTCGAACACTTGAGATAATCCATCGATTAGGGGACATTGATGTATTCCCAAAAAACTCTCGATGGTGAGAGAACTTGCCACTGATGAGTGCAAGTCTCAAGGCACTCAAAAAGGACTTTAGATTCCTATCCCAGAATAAATGATCTGAAGTCAATGGGATGAAATCTGCTGGAGGGAGGGCATTAAGGCATCCCCCATCATCCAAAATGAGGTACTCAACAAATCTGTATAATGTGGAAGGACTTGATCATAAGGTGCACTAACCAGTAAATATACGGGGAATGGCCGACATGCAAAGTCAAGATAACCGAGGAATGGCCGACTCATGTTTCAACTTCCTTTGAACAAGAGCATAAATGCGAATGGTGACTGAATGTAGGCAGCATAGACTTGATATGCAAAATTAGGACATCTCTGTGACATAGGAGGCATCGACAGAGGCTCCATAGGGACTGGAAGCTTAACCAGTCGATGGAGATAAACTCAAATAAACGAGTATAGTTCCTAAAGTCAAACTATTAACCCAACCAACGGATGTGATATACAGTGCTCTATTCAAAGGCAACATGACTCGACTGCTGCCAAAGATAACATCTTTTCTTGTCCAGCTTTTTGGTTTTTTAATTTTTTTGGACTTTTCCAAATATTTGAAAAGCTTGAAAAAGAACAAAATTGCTTTAAAGTTACAGACTAGGAGGAGACGAGTGTCAAATGGGAAAAAAAACTAGTTCCAAGCAGTGGAACATACCTATGTTCAATGCAAGGATACATGTGTAGGATAGTGACACTCAGGGGAAAGTCCCCTTCTGGTAAAAATAGGGAATCAAGCTGTAAAGGATATATAAAATAGCTCTGTGTGGGGAGCTATGGCTCAATGGAGATGGAGGAGAGGGAGTGTGGGTGGCTTGAGAGGAAAAGGTGTCTCAAGGTATCCATGGGTAGCATAATAGTAAGCAAGGGAGATGTGTTTTGAGAGTGACCCCCCACCCTCCTCTTATAGCTTTTTTGGGGTTTTAGGGTTTTAAGCCCTTGGTCCGGGCTTTATCCATTTTTTTGGGCTTTTAGCCCCTTTTTCCCTGCTTTTACTCCTTTTAGGGTTTTAGCCCCTTTTGGGGGGATTTAGCTCCTAAGAGAGTATTTTGGGCTCCTTTTTGGGGATTTTAAGCCCTTTTCTTCATCCTTAGGGTATTTTGAGGGTGTGGGGGTCTAATGGAGGGTCGTGAAGTGGTGTCCTTTGGTGGTGTAGGTCATAGAGAGCTTAGTGAGGGATTTTTTGGGTTAATAGATTGCCCCCTAATGTGTGAGGGTACGAGCTCATCATATGGCCGACGGACATCATAGGATTTGCTATGGTGAGGTGGTACTTCTGGGACTGGGGCATGGTGGCTTTTGTTTTTTTTTATTAATATGGTTCCCATTAATGGGTGAGATACAAATAATGTGTGACATGTATATGGACAAGGCGGGCATCACGATGCTCGTGACAATGTCAAAAGAATAATTTGATCTATGCTCTAAAATACAAGAGTCGATCATGTACAACTGATGTTACAATAATGGTTTCCTCCATGTGAGGCTGAATACAATATTGATCTGGTACATTGGACCCATGGCATTCTCATGGAATGCTTTATCTTCCTGACTGACGATATACTGGATCTGGGACGGTACATAGCTATATGGACTCACTGATTGAGAGTTAGAGTCTCTATGGTACAAGTGTGTTGCATCAATCATAAAGGTACATCAAAGCACTGTTGGGGCTTCTGAACATTGTCTCCAATGCAACCCAGAAATCATAAGGGACATAACCTATTTAGGTCCCTCGAGTAGACTCACCAATGTGCTAGTGTTCGGTGACATTCGGGGTCTTCGAGCAAGTACTACGTGAACCAACCTTGTACGAATCTCAATGGTGTGATGATGGATTTGAAGTCAAGCACATGAGAAACAACCATCCCAAGAGGCACTAATGACTCCTCTCAAGTGGTCCAAAGAACTCATCAATGATGTTAATGAAACCAGGCTACAGGGACCTTTGGGTCTGTCATTTGGAATATGTGTGTTGGCATCGATAGAGGGAGACCTGCCCCTAGACAAGGAAATGATGTTTCCTTGACTAGGAGTGTGAGGGTGATAACCGAAAGGAGTGAAGCAATCTATGGACTGACTCACTGAATGTGGGAGGGAAGGGAAAGAATTGAACAAGGGCAGGGGGAGTGTGGTAGACTCAAAATTTCTTTGTTCAAAGTATGGTGGTAGGGCAGACTAGGTAGCAAATGAAACTGACTCATGGGAATGGGATCATAGCTGTAATACTGGGAATGTCACTACAGATGGGAAATGCTTGGAGGAGGTAGACACTTTTGAAATTGATGGGATCCAAGGAAGACACATTGCAGAGTATTCTGAACAAAGGAAACCCAAAGGGGGAAAGCTACCAAACTGGTTTCTGTGGGGTGGTGTCTAGGGACACTGTTATGGTATGATCTCATGGATTTTTGGTGAAACCGAGAAGTGTAGAAGGAGCAAGTCGACATAAGTCGACTTGAACGAAGACCAACTTAGTCATCCGATTAAGTCGATGGACCGACTAAGTCGGTCGGCCGACTAAACTAGTTTATTAAGTTGGCTAACTAACAGTCGTGTCGGTTCACCGAACCGACAGGTAGTTATTTTGTAACTGTTTGTAACTTGTATATATTAGGCTGTTGAGCCCGCGCCAATAAAGTGTCGGTTGAAACCCAGTTTCAACGATATCTCGAGGCAGGTGCCCCAGAAGGTCGGCCCAAGAAAGCTAAAACACAACAGATGCCTGAAAACATCGTCGACCTTATGTCGACCCCCCCTCCTCCATCCCCGACACCCATAGTCGAAGAACACGGTCCAGCAGAACAGTTGGGCGGCCCCATGGAAGAATATCAAAGAGCAATTCCAGAGGCACTAAGAGCCAAGGTCGACAAGGATGCTGAGCTTAGATCCTTCTTCACGACGCTTCTTGCACTGTTCCAGTCGGCACAGAAAATATGGACAACAACTCCTCTCAAAGCAAACAAACAGATCTACACCCAAGAAACAACGACATTTACTAGGATCGACGATGGAGGCGACGTGATTGGAGACATCCATTCTGTCACAGAGCAAATCGACGCTGACGCATAGAACGAACCACCCACGTCACCATCGAAAGCAGGTATCTCTTCCGACCAAAGCCCACCAAATAGTCCCGTCACCCTTTTGACCCCTGACAATTCCCCCACTCCGTCTCCACCTCCACCACCATCATCTCCACCACCTCCGCCACCCCCTGATTCATAGCTAAACCCACCATCAGCCTCACAGCAAGAAGTGGTCATACCACCTCCTCAAATAGAAAAAGCACCATCCCCCATACCCCCTCCTCAAAAAGAAACACCCCCGACTTCTATACCACCTAACCAAGCAGAGAAATCCTCGGCCTCCATTCCACCAACCACAGATCCCACTTCAACTACTGCAGGTACCCAAGAGCCACAGACAGACACCCAGAAGAAAAAGAAAGAGCACCATAGAACATCTAGCCTGAATATTAGCCTAAAATATGCAAGTTCGCTAACCGACTCAGAGGTCGGCCAACTACTCAAAACCTTGGCCAAAGAGTCAAAGAAGAGGACGGTCACCAAAAGTAAAGAGCTCAAAGACAAGGAGACAGAACAGGTCGAGTTTCTCGGAAAATGCAGGTCTCTTACACAATCTATCGTCCCAGGCCCGGTCGAAGACGCTACAGATCGACCTCTGGAAAGGGCATACCAGCTCTTTGAAGGCATGGTGTCGACTATACAGACACATCTCCAAGAGACTAAATCAGAACAAAAGGAAGAGACTGCCTGACTCCTCTTGACCTAGCACACTGCATTTTCGGAGGCTTACAAAGTCTTACAAGACCATATGGAGGAATCCATTGTTACTGAGGAAGTACTGAGAGACTGGCCTACTCATTATGGGCAAGTCTATCATCAGACCAGGCAGACAAGACAAGGTATTCAAGCCTTGGAGGGACGTAAGTCGACAGAGGCAGACATGAGGCAGACCATTGTAGAGTAGATTGTGATGGAAAACAACAAACTGCAGAAGCTAGAATGAGAATCTCATCAATGGGTTCAGCAAGCCCTTCCAAAATTAGAGAAGGTTGACAACATCTGCCCGTAGATGAAAAGACTCCTTGATGCTGCAGAAGAACAGAACCAAATGTTGGGTCCCAACATGGAGAAAATTACTGAAATGCCCATGGCAGAAAATATGTCGGTACTTTCAAACCTTACTACTCTGATGATCGACATCCAGAAAGCCTTGCAGACATGGACAGATTTCCAGCACCAGCTTGCCATCACTACACCAGCAATAGTTGAAGTATGCGTCCAGAGAAGACCAACTATCCATCTGCACAGTCCACCTTAGTAGCAGTTGCAGGGTTCAGCATACAACACAGTTTTTGTACCTCCCTATTTCTTCGGGACGAAGAAACATTTTGTTCATGGGGGAGATGTAGAAGGAGCAAGTCGACATAAGTCGACTTGAACGAAGACTGACTTAGTCAGCCGACTAAGTCGATGGACCGACTAAGTCGATCGACCGACTAAACTAGTTTATTAAGTCGGCTAACTAACAGTCGTGTCGGTTCACCGAACCAATAGGTAGTTATTTTGTAACTGTTTGTAACTTGTATATATTAGGCTGTTGAGCCACACAAGAACTCAGTTCAGTTCTATGCTTTGTATGAACTCATTATAATAAGATATTATGTTCTATCCTATCTGTTCTTGTCTTCTGTCTCTGTTTATATTTATGTATGTTTTAGTATGTATTATTGGTAACCTTATGTGATCTGTGATATTACAACAAGAAGGTAAATGCTCGACGGTGCTTTCAATTTTAGAGAGTCTGAAAGCATGAAGAAGACTCCAGTGGGGGCTCTTTTTCGTTGGTAGTCTCCTGTGCCTGAAAAAGGATAAAAGTATACATAGGAGAGCTCACCCATCTTATAGGGGATAAAATACTTCTTTACCATTGGTATTCCAGTCAGGTTGAAAAAGGTTAAACCTATACTGATTGGACGACCATTCAGATACTTTTACGAGCATGAACAAAGCCAAGTTTGCTCGGCAATCTTTTCTTGATGAGAAGGCTGGAAAAGAGCTTAACGACAACCCGTGGTGAGATTTTTCGTAAAGTGCGGCCCCTTTGCCCAAGAAAGCATAAAAGTATGTATATGGGAATGATATTGGCTTGAGTGTACCAAGGAGGTCCTTTTCAATTGATGGTCTACATGGTCCACAAAAGGAGGTAAATGAGATGATGTAGATGCCCTTTCCTATACTTTAGCAAGCAGGTAAGGAAGCAGCTGTGCTCGGCTATCTTTTCATTGTTTTAAGGAGTCAGAAAAGAGCTTAAATGAAACTCCAATGTGTTGATTGCATGGGCAGACCCGGGTTTACTATAATTAATCAACAACACCCAAAAATCACTGGCCCTTTCGGGGACAGACCGCGAAGCGATCTGAAGTCTCACCCGAAGTGAATCTAATGGGTTGGCCAAGACTCAAGTGTCTTGGACCAGGTTCTGTGCATCCTACTTCTTTTCTCTTACTCCTGCGCGCCACTAGGTCAACTAGCTCTGCGCATCGCACGTCCCCTTCTACTCGCAGCACTTTTACCCATGCGATGCTTAACCCCGTGCAAGTCTCACGATTTCCTCTCGCGTCGCACAACTTCCACTTACTCACAATATTCCCAACCTTATCGCATCTCTGCGCACCGCGGAACACCCATCCTCTCCTCAATGCTAAGCCCTCAGCTCGCAGTATCGCGCACCGCAGCTCCTCTGCCGATGCGATACCGCCTCTCTGCGATATCTTACCACTACGACTTTGCGCTCTTAGCGTTGACTGTGCCGATGTGCGAACTCTACTTCTCAGAAGTATATTGTGAGTAACTGGTCATTAGAGACAGACATAAAGGAGTCTTTAAACAGCCTACTAAAATTCTTCAACTTGTCTTTATCCTCTTGCATTATCATGGGAAGAACAATACATACATTCATCTACTGCTACTATCATTACATGCATAATAACTAGTAACAACAAGCAAATACCATCACATTCATAAAACACATAACACACAGATTTAACGTGGTTCACCCCCAGGATGGGAGCTACGTCCACCAAACTGTGCTTCTATTATATATCTTGAGGGAAGTTAGCACAGTCTGTTGCACTGCATATGCAGCGCGAGGTCTCTTCTAGACCTCTGGTCTATCTCTATGTTGCCTTTCTTCCAGTATAACCTTCCCTCTCTGTTCTATTTATGGATGGTTACATACAGACTCAAATGACTCACAGACAACTAGGTGTCTGGATCACTACAACGCAGTCTTTCTGACTGATTCCTGAGTCTACAAAACTATCAACTGACCAACTATCTAACTGACTGATTAGCTAACCCTTTACAATACAAAAATGCAATCTTTTATAGGCATCCTGAAGGTCGTGCCATTACAACACTGTGGGCCTGTCCCAACAGTAAACCCATACCCTAAATAATGACAGTCGGTCCTCTCTGTCCTTGAGGTAGCCACTTCCCGTCACACCGCAGCTCTCTGTAGTCTTCCATGCTTCCCGGCACTGACCATGGGTACTATGCACCGCTTCTCTTTCTGTCCTTCGCCTTCAATGCTTGAGCCTCGTTGCTCCTTCTTCTTTATGAGGGTCGCTAAGCCCTCCTGTCTTCCGCCGCTGCCTTCAATGCAGTGGTTGAGATTTCTTATCTCGGATGCTCAGGTACCGTTGCCTTCTTGACTTTTCTATCCCAAAAGTCATGGTTTCCGGCTCTACTCTCCAGCTGGAAACGTGCTACGGCGTCGTAGCTCTGCCCTGTCCTTTTTCCGCCAAAAATTCTCTCTTTCCGCCAAAACTAGAAGCTTCTTCTGTAGCTGCGGGATCCTGCTCCAACAGTCCCCTAACACTTACTTGTGGCTCGCCCCCGAGCCACTACCAGCAAGTGTCTCCTGTTGTAGCTTCTCCTTCGCCTCCTGCGAAGTTTTCTGCAACTTACCCCGAAGTTCTGCAACTTCATTCTTCATTACCTCGGCATGCTCTTGTGCCGAATCAAGCAAGGTTTGATTGATATGGGAGTCCTCTGTTTCATCATCTTGCTCACGGACGGTAGTGAACTCCTTCACCTTTTGCTCTAGTGCGTCGACTAATTCGGTGATTTGCTCCTGGAAGGGTTGAAGCAGGTCGGTGATGTGCAGCTCCTTTGTTCTCAACTACTAAGCTTCCTGCTGTAATTGGTTCATCTCCTTTGTCTTTTTCATCCTCTGAAGGGCTGCTAAGCTCTTGATCTCTTCTTTCATTGCCATCGTATTTTTCTCTATCACCTGGAGGTTCCGCTGGATATCCACTCGCTGAGGTGGCTCATCTAGCTCAGACCATGCGCTCATCGCATCGGTCAGTACTGATGTTGCTTCGTTGATGCGGGACTGCATCTGCGCAGCGGTGAGTCTAAAAGCCTCGATTCTCGCTCTCTGGTCTTCCTGGGAGGTATCCCATGCGCGAGCCTCAAGCTCGGCGATATGTGCATCGTGATCTGCCTTCATCTTAGCCACTTCTTCTTCCATTCTAATGATGGTATCCTCCAGAGCCTTTGCTCTGTCGGCTACTTTTCTTAGCTTTTGGGGAGTATCTTCCTCGAACTCAATGTTACACCTGGGTAGCTCTAAAGCAATGTTCTGCAGCAGCTGAGAGAGTGCCTGATCCCTTTCCTGATATGCTTCTAGCTCACCAACCTTCTTCTGATAGCTAGTAGCCAGTGTTGCATTCTTTTGCTTTAGCTACATATTCTGCTTATAAGTCGCGAGCTCTCGGGTCCGGAGTTCTGCGCTTATCTGTTGTTCAATCATTTGCAACTACTCAGTATGGAATTCCACCAGGTTGAACTCAATAGGTTGGTCAAACTGTACTGGTGGATCCTTCATCGTCACAGGGAATCAGATGCTCCCTGGTGGAATCAACACAGTATTGAGTCGATCTTTTGCTAGACTGTCCTCGCGGGATATCGATGGTGTCGATGCTTCTTTGGCGGTTGCCTTAGCCGATGGGATGTGCACCGCGACAGTATTCTCTGTAAGTAATTTTAAGTCTTGCTGTTGCTTTTCGACTGCGCTCTGTATTTTCTCCTGCTATTCCCTCATCGCATCCAATGTGTCCTTTAGTTCGTCAGATGTCCTTGTTGCAATGAGTTCGTAGTCCTCATCTGTTAATGTGGCCTAGGAAGCTGGCTTTGTGGCCTTGTGTTTTTTATTCTTCTTTGTAGTGGCCACCTCTGTTGGCCCTCCTGTTGGTGCTTTCATTTTTACTCCTGGTAGTGGTGCTTCCGCCGTTCCTGCTGCTTGGGTGTCCATTTTGTCTTTGCCTTTTTCAATTGGGTCTGTCTCCGCAGAGCCTGTTGGCAGTGGTGTGGTGTCTTCATACTCTTGCTGCCATTGGTTATCAAAGCCTCTTATGACATTCTCAACATCCTGTGCTGTCATCCTGAACTAGCCAGGAGCCCAATCATCCCTTATTGTCCTTTTTGGCCGTAGATAGACTCTATGGCTGTCTGCCATAAAATTGAGCCGGCTATCATACAGGTCGACGGTCTCTGTGTTGAGCCGTGGTAATTCCTCGATAGTTGCCTTCAGCATTGCATAGTATTCATGGAATACCATCGAATTGATGTGTTTCCTTTCTGGGCTGTTGGTGTCCCATAAGCTAGCATAGCGCAAACCCCTGGGCGCTCCTCCTGGAATCTGCGGAAATTGTGTATTGGGGGGCTCCTTCCAGCCCACGAATGCACATAGAATAATTAACCAAGAAAAGTGGAAAGGGTGGTTTTCCTGATCTTGGGCTGCCAAACAATCTTCCTGAAGCATATTTAATAGAAACAAGGACCAGTTAAACTGTTCTCCCTCTGTAACTTGTACAGCCAGGCTAATCACAGATCCTGTAACTTCCTTCGGTCGGACCTTGGTTAGCAATCTTCCCGCCAGCAGGCTGGCTGTAAATCTGAGTGTCTCGTTCTCGATACTGGTGATATCATAAGCCCTGCCTCCTCTCTGTAACTTGTATTTTTTTTACTAAGGCCGGTGGTAACTTCGAATCCTTGGTCTTCCCTGATATCTGTAAGTCGGGGATTTTACCAGTTTTAGACAGCCCGGTGATGCGGTGGATCAAGTCGATGTTAAGTTCGACCTTGCAGCCTAGCCAGAGATAACCCCCGTGTAGACACAAGAGTAGGACATTTACCACGGCATTGACCTCTGCACTACGTCCAAAGTGGGGTAACCTCAACAGATTGAGCAGACCGGTGGGCTCAAGAATCTGGACATGTGGCATGGGAACCAATTCCTCTTTTGCTGTCCTCGGGTTCTTCTCATGTCTAAGATACTGGTCTGATTTGAAGTGAGGGTATGTCTTACCATCTGCTAGGTTGTAATATATGAATTTAACAGTAGCAGCATATCCCACAAGATCGCCATTTTCCTTAACTCGAGGGTCTATTGGTGGGATAGGGACAGCAAGCTTACCAGTCTTGGAGAGTTTGACCTCTGGAGCACCTTCGACTCGAGGGAAGAGGTAGTATGCTCCATTCACTATGTCTTCGTCCTGCCCCAAACTGAACTCCTCTGGGAGCTGAGACTGGCTCCTTGTCTGTGGTGGTGGTCTGGTCTGTGAAGAACCTGGTTGAACGTTCCTAACTGGTGTTGTCATGGGAGCTGCCAGGCCAGTACGCTTGAATCTTTTTAGCAGCGCGTCTAGTGGTTCGTCCTCGGCCAGGAACCAGTCGATGTGAGGCGGCAGGTATGCAATGGCTGCAATATCTGGAAAACTCTTTAGCTTGTAATGGGATGGGCTCTGTACGAGGAAGACTGAGTTTACACACTACAATTTTTGGCTCTGTGAAAATGTAGTTCTTCCAATGAATAATGTCTGCTTTTTATGTCATGGATGATAGTCCCAGATGCAACGGTCATCTAGACTGAGCTCGTTGGTCATATTAATTGCATGGAAAAGACCACACCGGTTACCCGATCCTTAATAAATGCAAAAATCTGATCAAATTTCCCTCGAAGTGTGTGTACCGGCACCAGTCTCGTCGAAGATTTTGTCAAATCGAGAAACTTAATGAGGCCTGCCGCCAAATCTACGATAAGGGATACCGGTCATTTCCTCATTAACTGCCTGTCAGAACGTGACTTGACGGTCCACTGTGAGTTTCCAAACTGGAAACGTGGCACGGTGACACGTCGCATTGCTGCGATGTAATTTCCATGTCACCTGCGCAACCAAACGATGTCAATTTTTTTTTTTTTTTTT
>LPNX010839654.1:1020919-1056102 GCA_001517045.1 Pseudotsuga menziesii
AGGCTATGAAAAGGATGGAAATTCATTGTTCAAGCAAATCCCCATCCATCCTATCATTACCCAAGGAATGTGGTTCCAGTGCGATATCCCGGACAAAGCTGTGTCAAGGTAGCTGTAACAGAATGCGTCAGACTTGGAGGTCAACAATGTGTTGCTTCTTGTGTGTAGCCGTAATCTGAAGATATCATCATTCATGGGGTGATTAATAGTTTTCCTATGTTTCCTATTTTTCATCTTGCCACATTTGTAACAGCTGTTGTCATTTAGGCCACCTAAAGATCAGGGATCTTCATGACTGCCCCATAATAGGATAGGATGTTATGATTTACATTGTATAAATATGGAGAACTGTTTCAAGCCAGGGGTTGCTGAACATATAATCAATTCATTGTATTAGCTGTGAGGAGGAATTATGTAATCACTCTGTCTTTTAATACAAGCAGTTACTTCTAATCTAAAGGTTTTTACATGTGTTCAGCCAGCATTTCTGTGTGAAGGCTAGGACCACCTTCCACAGGGATCACTGAGTTAAATTAGACCTTTTCAATTTTTTTGCTGTGTGATGTTATGTTAATTTTATTTCTTCATAGGAATTCGTAACAAGTGTGGATTTACAGTGTGTCATGATTGCATTCCTTGGATACCTGTAGTGGCATAGTGTGACAGTCGACTGAGTAGGTAATTATTTCTTATGCAATTCATGTGGTAACTGTAACAGCTCTATTCATCCTTATATCTTTTAGTTGTCATTTCCCTGAATCTTTGTAACCTGCCTCTTATTTTTATGATTACAGAATTTCATTCCTGTACTTCAATTTCCTAGAACAGCTGAACTCAATCTCTGTATTTTGAATTCCTAGATCAATATTCAATTTATGTTTTTGGATTCCTAGGACAATAAGATTAGATAGTTGAGTTAATAATTAAGTGGCGTGAACAGGATTTCCCTTTATCTACAATTTTAATTTAGATGTGACTTTTATTTTTCCATTCTTAGATCAAGACATAGCAGAAGGTAATTATGATTGCATTCCTTAGAAGGTAACTAGATTAATTAGATTCTTGGGATGAGCATAGCTGAACAGAGGATAGTATTGTTCAATTACATTTATTTCATGTTTAAGCATATACTGTGCATGTTATCCTTGAAATACAAGACTTCCTGGGGTTGACAATAAATATTGTACACTCTATATGTTAGTTGTAATTCACTTGCATATTGGGTGCCCGACATTTTGGCGTCGTTGCCGGGGAAGGATAAAGATTAAACAACATCATTAGTTGCATCCTGTAATTGTTTCTATTCAGTCTTTTCCATTTTTCATTGTAATGATTTTGGTTGCATGAATACAAGAAGGGTAAAGCATGATCATATTTCAACTCCCAAAACCCCACAAAATACTAACAATGCAGGTGGTCTAGGTCGCAGTCGAGGTCCACAATTAGGAAGAAGAACATTCATTGACAATCTTGTTGATAAAACTAATTCATCCACTAGGGATTGCCATCAGGAAACACCTATCAAAAGAATCCCTACCGATCCTGGGGCACCAGTGTTAGGGTCCATAGTGGAGAACACACAAGCATCCGGGACTTCCTCAAATATCCCTACAGGAGAGGACAAAGCTGGTACAACTGGAACTACTGGTAGAAGCCTGATATACAATATTTATGGGAAAGTTGTAACTGAAGAAGAGTGGACACAGTTCCACCAGAAGATTTTTGATCAGTGGAAGAACGAAGAAAAGAACGAGGAGAAGAACGAGGAGAGGAACGAAGGAATGAACAAAGAGAGAAACAAAGAAGAGAAAACAGAAGAAGGAATGAGTAACAGACATGAATCTGACAAGGAAGAGGCAATGGGGAAAAAACATCATCATGAAAATCATTCCCTTCCTAAAGGAATGGTGGCTACACTACAATTCCTGATTCAGTAGCCAGAAGGGACATCCCCTATGAAAAATATATCACCATCAGTATTTCCTCGCTTCCATGTAAAAGTAGCAAAGGACCTAGACAAATTTCTTTTCGATTTTGATATCCTCTGTCACAGCTACGACTATGTCACTGATGCACAAAAGCTGAAGCTCTTCCCTGCCACTCTGAAGGACAATGCATTACGCTGGTTCATGAGCCTAGGAGGTGGAATTGTCACTAATTGGGACATGATGAAACAGGTGTTCCTGGAGAAATATCAGGAATATTGCAACACCAAAGACAAAAGAGAAGAATTGTTCAAAATGGTGCAGAAGGAAGACGACAGTCTGGAAGATTTTTTAGAAAGGCTCTTATACAATGTGCAAAGAGCTGGACAGACGAACATGGGGTTATATGTGCTCAAGATAATCCTAGTTCGCAGGATTAGGGATGATTTCCTAGATATGTTAAACCTATTAGGAAATGGGGATATCTCCAAGGAATCTTTCGAAAATATTGTGGAATTATGCAAAAGGTACTCCAGGGGATCTTCCAGGAACAACAGGCAGGACAAATGGGATACGCTAGAACGTGATGTCTTTGAAAGAACTTAGAAGTCATATAATGGAGGAGCCACCCATGCAGAGATAGGAAACCTCCTTGAAAATTTTAAAATGGAAATGATGAGCTCTATCTTCTCGAAAATCGACATCTTGAGGGAAAATAAAAAATAGGCAGTAGAGGACCTCACACTAGGTGTGTTCTGCCCTCGATGTAGAAAGAACCACCCTCTAAGGGAGTGCCTGCTTGACAAGGTAGAGGTGCGTCAGTAGTGCGAGATGAACCACAACAAAAAATAACACCCCTCACTTCCCCAAGTGAAGGATGCTCTATAGCCATCAACTCCAGAGGTGGAACCGCCCTACTTCATTGCACAAAGAAACCTTGGCATCCTCGAAACCAAGGTATGACCCTGAACTCGTTTCCATTTTTGAATAATATGAGCAATTGGAATAATATGAAAAATGTGAATACACAATTCCCTTCAACTTATTCTCAGTGGAACCCTTCTCAACCTTCAATACAAAATTATAACTCATGGAATCCCTGGACACAGCCACCACACCAACCTACTTCTTGGTCTCTTGGATGGAGGAATTTCCATCGAGGGAACCAGTTTCCTCAACAACCACCATATCCTACTCAATATCCTCAATATCCTCAATACCCTCATCAGTAGCTGCAGCTGCAGTTACAGAACAATTCTGCCCCTAATGTACCGATACGACCTCAGTTTCCTGCTCAACCTAATCCTAACCCAAACAGTAAAAAAGTCCATCAATTTGAGGCTGTCAACATTCCTACCTACTCCCTTTCTCATGTGCCTTGCAATGATATTCATTTACGGTTAGGGAAAATAGTAGAGCCTATGATCATAGAATATGTTCCACCCTATGTACATGAAGAAGGGGTGAATCCACAACATCTATCTGATACAACCCCCATTATTGAAGATGTTGAACATCCCACAAATGGGATGGTTGAAACTCAAAATGATAAATCCAGTGATACGTAGCCTACCCAGCCGACTAGGAAACCACCATATCCTGAGAGATTAATGCTACCAAGGACAGGGGGACAACCTCAGTTTAACCTCTTAGGAGAGTTAAAGAATCTTTATGTTAAAACCCCCCTCCTTCAAGCTCTTCAATACGTACCTATCTATGCTATAACTATTCGGGACCTGTGCACAAAGAAACCAAGGAGGAATCCTAGAGATCCTCCCACTGTCCATGTCGTAGGAAAATTATCTGCATTAATAAAAAGAAAACCCCTATTGGCCAAGTATGACGACTCTGGGAATCCCACTGTCACTGTGCAGATTGGGCATACTCATATGCCCAACGTACTAGTAGATTTAGGAGCAGCGATTAATGTCATGACAATTGAGACTGTAAGAAAACTTGGGCTCACTAATCTTAGGCTGACCCCCACTATTTTAGAACTGGAAAATAGATCCACCATTAAACCTAAAGGAATTCTGGATGATCTCATCATCTCAGTTGACTCTTGGGAGTATCCTACTGAATTCTTGGTTTTACAACCTAATTCGTAGCTGGGAGGACACCCATTGATCCTGGGAAGGCCTTGGTTGGCCACAACTAATGCTTGCATCAGCTTTTGAACTGGGTCTATGACCATATCCAATGGCACCGAAAATAAGAACCTCACTCTCTATCCTCTAGCTCGGCTGAGTCTAGAAGCTGAAACTTCTTTTTGGATGGAGCCAGAGGAAGAGGAGGGCATTCAGCCATTATTAACTATAGGGAAAGCCTTAACTTTTAAAGATGAAACTGAAGACAATGCCATTAATAACTTCATCAGTGAACCCACCTCAATCAATAAAGAATTTTATCAAATCCTGAACATTACTCTAGGTAAGGAAGAACAAGAAAATCTCATAGAAGAAGCACTAGTTGGTGACACACACATAATCCTACATTTGTGCACACTGACCACTCTACCATTAAATATCTAATGAACAAACCCGTCACTAATGCCAACGTGACTAGATGACTATTATTATTATAGGAATTTAATATTACCATCATAGATAAACCTGGAAAAGAAAATGTTGTCTCTGATTTTTTATCTCGTTTCACTAACAGTGATGATAGTTTGCCTGTTGAGGACTATTTTCCAGATGAACATTTATTCGCAGTTTCAGCTCATTCCCCTTGGTATGCAAGTGTCGCTAATTACTTCATTGCAAGAAAGCTTCTGGCACATATGTCTAAAAGAGAAAAGAGAAAAATCATCCAGCAAAGTGCCAGGTATTGTTGGGTAAACGACCATCTCTTTTACACAGGTCCTGATCTTGAAATTAGAATATGTGTAAGGGAAGATGAAATCTTTCATATACTGAAGTCCTACCATGATGAACCTTGTGGGGGACACTTCATAGATAGAAGGACACGACACAAAGTGCCGAGGATGGGCTACTATTAGCCAACTCTTTTCAGGGATGCAAAAAGATATGTTCAGTCTTGTGATAGTTGCCAAAGGATGGGTCATCCCAACAGATTAGATCAAACGCCTCTGCAACCTTAATCAGTAATTGAACCATTTGATAGATGGGCTCTGGATTTTGTTGGCCCTATCAGCCCTCATTCCAAACAGAAAGGTTACATCTTGGTCTGTACCGATTATATGACCAAATGGCTAGAAGCTGTAGCTCTGGGAAAGGCATTTTTCTATGCCTTCCCGCACCATGAATTTTTTTCTTTCTCTTTTCCCTTGAATAAATTTGTCGCAGCTGCAACCCATTTTCTGGAAGCTACAACACCTATTTTTCGGCAGCTGCGACACCCATTCTCTGGCAGCTATGACACCCATTTTTCGGCAGCTGCGACACCCATTTTTTGGCAGCTGCAACCCATTTTCCAGCAGCTGCGACACCCATTTTTCAGCTGCTACAACACCATTTTTCGACAGCTGCGACACCCATTTTTTGGCAGCTGCAACACCTTTTTCGGCAGCTGCAACACCATTTTTTGATGGCTGCAACACCATTTTTGACAATCCTCGCATCATGAAACTCTGCCTTCTTCCATTGCCACACGCTGTGACCCCATTTCACTTTTGAACATAAAACCCGTTTCCTATCACTCCAGTGCAGTCACTTTCCATTTTCTTAACATTTTTCTTCCCTTTTTTTCGGCAGCTGTGACATCTTTCTTGGTGGTTGCGGCATCTTTTCCAATAGCTGCAACTTCGCTATATTTAGTTGATTTTTCTAGCATTGAAGGCCGCATCTCTGCTTCGATTTCTTTATGACCTGCAGCTGTGACTCCTATGTTATTAGCAGATTTTTTTTTGCACGCCATCAACTCCTCTAGATATGGCTCTGATTCCTCATGCTAGTAATCTGACCCATAATGTGATATTTCTCATATTTCCAACCATTTTGACACGATGGTTTTTGCTTCACTGGTGGAAAGAATTATTGTGCTACCCCTGTAATAAAAGAATTATTGTGCTACCCCCGTAATAATGATTATATTTAATGACTGCACAACGCACAAGTTCGGATTCCACCATGTTTACAACCACACATTCTATTATTCTCCAAAGGACATCCAGCACACATTTTCGAAGGTATGGCTTTGATTAACCACTTGATTAAGTATCAATATGATTTAACAATGTCAGTCGTACCTCCCTTTTTAAGCCCATTATTGCATCGATTAAATCTCTGCCCATGCGACGTAAATACTGATTATGCTACCTAATAACTTCCAGCTTTCTCAATTTGGAATAAAATTTCAAATAATCCGGTGTCACGTCCCCATGCCTCCGACCGGCAAAGAGGACGCGACTACTAGCTCGATCAGGCCGGGCTAAGAGCCCATGAACATGTACAGGCTTAAATAAAATGCTTAAAACTGCTAAAAACAGAATGCTCAAGCAAAATTTGAAGTAAAATATGCACACAGAATTATTAATCATTCACAGATGCAATTTAATCATCTTGCACAGCGGGATCAATTGCATTCCTACAAGCATTCAGTTAACATACACAGCTACAATTGTAGATTGTGCACAGCTATGATTAATTATCCTTGCACAGCGGAATCAACATGCATTTAGACAGGCATTCTTCAACATGTTCATCATTTTCATTAATAGAAATATATGGAATTGCAGAGGTAAAATACACAAGATCACTTATCTTATGAACGCTTTGCTCCGCAACCAGCTACGTCGCTACAACGTTCCACCCAACCATAGGCCAGCGCGCTCCTTAATCTCTCAGCAACGCTGCCACCCCCGAGCTGGGCATGATTCTCCAAGGAATAAGGGAACTAGAAGGCTTACACATAGCCAAGGATGTCCAAAACACACAGCCAAGCCAACTCAGTTGGGTTTATCAGGCCATTAAGGAGTTGGAGAAGGAAAATTGCTAAGCTGGTGAGCTCATTACAGAGCCAAGAACACCTACACCAAAACTAGCCTGACCTCTAAGACACCCATCCACACCCAACACAAGGAATCAGTCCCTTCTCTGCTACACAGTCCCTCAGGCCCTGCATTCCCTTCCAGTGCTATTCAGGGGTGATGGAGAAGAAGGCCAACACTCTAGTTTTGTCTGTGTGGTTTGTAGCACCAAGTTTGTCAAGCAACCAAGCCAAAATCCTTACTCCTCACACAGTCCAAAGACCAACCATTGCACTCAGGAAATCAATTTAGCTAACACAGCTTGAACAGTAAAAATGAATTACACAGCCCCATACGTAACAGCAAAAACGGCTCACAACATGGGGAAAAACACACAATCCTGTAGCTTATCAGTGAGCACAACTCACAGCAGGGAAAAACACCCCAAATAGCCAGTGCGTGAGACCAATAGTCAGTGAGACAGCCAAAAACGTGAATGGAAAATGCACCAGCAACTCCAAAAACGTGAGGGAGACAACCCAGGCCCTGGTATTACAAAAACGACCTCCAATCCTTGGGAAAAATGAATCCAGCAGCCAAAAACGTGGATGGAAAAACACAGGAAAAACTTCAGCCGCTCCCAAAACGTGAGGAAACTAAAAAAACATGAATGCATAGCAGAATGGCATACGTTTTTGGGCATTTTTCTTGCCAAGGAAGTCAGAACACGTTTTTCAAAAATGGGTCTCTGCCTAATTCGAATTTTGGTTGCCCATACTCTTCCCATTCCATGCAATAACTAACTCGACCACATTCTGGCAGAAATAAATGATTGGAGAAAAAAGACAAGAAAGGTAGTTGACAATTTGATGGGTTTTCTCATAGACATTTGGCTTTTCCCCATTGGCCCATAGGTTAAATATTTCACCTCCCCTTATCCTTAGAAAATCATGCCCCTTCGATTTAGTTGCCGCCGTAGCTGGTTGTGTTTATTTTTATTATAGATGCATATGTACATGATGTTGAAACTTAATATGTGCCGCATGCCCCGATATGCCATCGGTGACAATTTTAAATCCCAAAACATAGCATAGTCGATCAATGGTGGGGCCTTGGCCTTTAGCTCTACACCATGATCCTTTACAATATATACATCATATACATCTAATGTAACGGGGTCAAGACCGGGACGTGACATCCGATGCGCTGAAAATTTCCAAATTTTCCTAACTCTCCTCTCAGTAGTCCATGCATACTTTGTTTTGTAACCTCCATTGTCGGATTCTGTAATCTATTGAACCGCAAACTAATTCTGAAGTCAGAAACATGGGGATTTTGGCTCGTTATGAACCTTCAAACACACGAGAGCTCAGGAGAAACGCTGCAATCTTTGCTATCTTTCAAGTTGCCGAATGGACAAAAATTTTCAAATGTCTAAATCAATTTCATTGTGAAGCAGCCTTACAGTTTTCTTTGAACCTCACAGAAATTCACTCAGAGGTTTGGGGATTACGCATTGAAGTTTCTGAAGCCGTTATGGCTGAGGTCACTGGTATTCCTCAGGTGGGAAGGGCTTGGTTTGGATGTCGATTCCCTACTACTGTAGCAGTACAAGACTTTGTAATAGAGGGGAAGCAGGTTCAAATGACAAAAAGGGGGGTAGTATTACAGTCATTGCCACAACCATGGAATCAAGTCGCTGTTTTTCTCAAGAAATATATCACCTGTGAAGGTAGGTACCAAACCATCTATAATTGTGAATTCCCTTTACTATCTCATCTCCATCACAGGGTTCTGTTAAATATTCCATATTATTTTCTCAATGATTTGTATCATATGGCAGGGTTTGTTCAAGTTGCCAAACATCCACTAGCCTCACTGACCCGGCATGGCCTCATTAAATTAATCATCTTAAGGACCCTTGCTCAACACAACATAGCCTGGGATCAATTTACAGCTCAAGTTTAGGAACCCGCTCCTTTTCCTGGTATCCCAATAGAAGAAGAGTAGGTCCATCCACAGTTGGGGGGACATGAAGCACAACAGGAGGATCGGAGCCCCTCCAATCTAGTTGGGGGGGGGAATGAGACTAGATCAGAGGACAAACCAGGGGCATAAGTAGAACAATTGAGAGAAGATGTACATAAAAACCCCGTGGAAGAACTAAATAACAAGGTATCTCTGACAGTAGAGGGTGAAATTGGAGCATCATTAGATGCTACAAAACTTGAACCCAAAGATGATAGAGCCATGGCAACAGAAGAAAATACTGAGTTTGTGATCATTGAATCCTCACCTGAGTGGGGAGGAACTTTGATTGAGGAAGAATAGCCTGAGGAATGAGAAAATGATGGAATTGAGAACATTCCTTCTACCTCAGCTGTGAATCCAGAAACTCCAGCACCACAAAGAAAAAGGAAGAGATCAAACGATGAAATTAAGATATCTCCACCAATAAGAAGGAAAAGAACCAGGTCGATTGCAGCAGCAGAAGTAGCAAGAAAAATATGGGAAACCTTAGAAGCACCAATTGAGTTCCCCATTCTTGAACCCAGGCCAATTGATGCACCACAAGGGCCGGTCGAAGAAGAACCCCAAATTGAAGGACTTCTGTTCGAAAATAGGCTATTAAAAGAGGAAGTCCGAACACTCAGAAGGGAATTGGAAAATTGGAAAGAAGTGTGCAGAAAATAGGGTGAAAGGAAGCTTCACACATTGGTAGAGGCTATGGATCAATTGGAGGGACCAAATCCCATCGAGCCTGGTGTTGGAGCAGGGTCCCGCAGCTACAGAAGAAGCTGCTAGTTTTGGCGGAGAGATAAGTTTTGGCGGAAAGAGGATAAGACGGAGCTACGACGCCGTAGCATGTTTCCAGCTGGAGAGTAGAGCCGGAAACCATGACTTTTTGAGATGCGAAATTCAAAGAAAGGCAACGGTACCTGAGCGGCCGAGAAGGGAGAGCTCACCCACTGCATTGAAGGCAGCGGCGGAAGACAGGAGGGCTCAGTGACCCTCATAAAGAAGAAGGAGCAACGAGGCTCAAGCATTGAAGGCGAAGGACAGAAGAGTGAAGCGGTGCATAGTACGCATGATCAGTGTCGGGAAGCATGGAAGACTGCAGAGAGTTGTGGTGTGACGGGAAGCAGCTACCTCAAGGACAGAGAGGACCGACTGTCACTAATTAGGGTTTGGGTTACTGTTGGGACAGGCCCACAGTGTTGTAATGGAACGACCTTTGGGCTGCCTATATAAGAAAATATCTTGTATTGTAAAGGGTTAGCTATTCAGTCAGTTAGCCAGTTGGTTAGATAGAGAGACAGTTGTGATTGAAATAGGCAATAAGGATAAGTAGACTGTTGTAAAATCCGAGCTCTGGTTCTGGTTCTAGCGGTAGCAATCTTACTAAAACCAGTAGCCGGCTTGTAGAGCATGCATGTAACGATCCGCAGGGATCGACTGAGAGGGAAGAGTATGTTTTAAGAGAGACAGCATAAAGGTAGAGGAGAAAGATCTAAGAGAGAATATCTTGAGCTGCATTTGAGGCACAGCAGAACTGTGTTTGCCTTCCCTTAAGCTATAATAGAGAAAACACAGTTCTGTGGACGTAACTCCCATCCTGGGGGGGAACCACATTAAAATCCCGTGTTCAGTGATTGATTTGCATATTGTGTTTATTTGCTGCATCTATCTGATTATGTTATGCAACTTGCTTACAGTTGAGTTGTTTAGTACAGCACTGCAAAAATATATATAAGTTGAAATCCTTGGCACGTAGTATAAGGGTTACTTGTGCATGCCCTAAATAGTTAATTAATCACAGTAAGACAGTCTAGGTATCAGGTCATGCGTGTCGACACGAACAACGCTAAGTGTGCTAAACCGCGGTTGGAGGGTATCGCAAGAAGGCGATACCACACAGGCAGAGGAGCTACGGTGCGCGAGTCCGTGGGTTGAGGACTTAGCGTTGAACGTGAGTTTCATGTCGCATGGTGCACGGGGATGCAGTGAGATTGGGGCTATTGTGAGAAGGAAGAAGTCATGCGAAGAGAGAAGAACCCGTTCGATGCGCGCAAGGGTAGAGATGCTGCGGCTAGAAGAGTTGCGCAACGATGGGATTGTGCAGCGCAAGCAAGAGTTTGTGCGATGCTCAGACACTGAGGGAGATCTTGCAGCTAGAAGAGCTGCGAGCCACCAGTAGGACTGCCACAGAACCTGGTCCAAGACACTTGAGTCCTTGGCCAACCCATTAGATTCACTTCGGGTGAGACTTCAGGCCGCCTTGCGGTCTATCGCCGAAAGGGCCAGTGAGTTAGGGGTGTTGTTGGTTGATTATAGTAAACCCGGGTCTGCCCATGCAATCAACAAATGGTTCCATTGCCGGTTTGAACGACTAGGAGTTAATGTTATGTTGGCATCCTACTAGAGAAGAATTCCACCAGTGGCTGGATTCAGACTTAAGGGAGTTTTCCAAGAAGGAAAACCGAAGCCCTAAACTGAGCACAGAGGCCTGGTTAGTAAAGCATATCGCTTCAGACATACACGCTATATTTTTTGCAACATACGAAAACGAGCTTTTCAACTGGTTATCTAAGTTGATAGATAGGAATACATTCAATAAGAAAAGAAACATTGTCTGGACACCGGAGCTGATTCAGACCGTGCAGAACCTCGACAATCCGATTACGAGAGCAGTGGACTTCTGGCTAACAAGTGTGCTAGAAGGCTTTGTTACAGAATTTGCAGTTGACCAGAGAAAGAGCTTTAGCGCAGCTGAACGATACTTCTTCAGAGGATACCGTGGTAAGTACCTAAGATCTCTAAACGTGTCCCTTAAGATGTTGATATATGAAAAAGGAACAATGGATCTAGTCTCAGATGAATAAGTAAAGATAGTAATGTCACAAGAGTTTGAAAGTGATTTTGATGACATTGGACGAACACGTAGTGGAAAGAAGTATAAAGTAGATTTTATTTCTCCTGTATTTGAAGACAGTTCATACAGTATTAGACAACAGAGCCCTAGCACCACAGAAGAACCAGAGGGGGGTATCCCTTACCACCCCTATACTCCACAGAAGCAGACAGGGACTCAGAATAACCCCGTAGGTACTCCATCTAGTAGCTCACAGTCAGTACCTACTCCCGCTACAGCACCTTCACCTACACCGCTGAGTGGTAGTACCCCAGTCAGTCAGAACCCACCACAGAGAAATAGAATGGGAGACGACATGAAGCTACCTATTTTTAAGGGTACAGGAGCAGAAGACCTGGAACAACATTGGTTCCTATGCGAAGCTATGTGGACCATTAAAACAATCAACTATGATAACCTTAAACTTGTACAGTTGGTCACCACACTCAGAGACAGAGCGTTGACATGGTACATAAAGTATACTACATTACCCAAGACACTTTCCCAGGTCAAGAACGCCATGATTAAAGAGTTTAAGAAACCTAAGTCTGAGTCTCAGTGCATTACAGAGCTTAAGGATATTAAGCAGCTACCATCAGAGTCAGTATGGGACTTTGACCAAAAATTCAAAGCTCTTATAGATCAGGTAAGTTTCAAGTTTGCGCCGGAGCAGCATAAGGAATGGTTTATTGCAGCACTGCTCCCTCATATCAGAATGCCACTAATGCAGCAGAAACTTACTACTCAAGATGAAGAGCTAGAGATGGCAATGAAACTAGAGGCTTCACCTTTAGCAGAAACCAGTACAGGCATGACAACTCTTCAGACCCAGTTGGCCAACCTCACGTTACAGATACACGAACTTAAAAAAGGGAAAGAGGTTATGTAAGACATGTGGTGCATAAAGTGTAGAGCACAGGGCCATAGTAAAGACAACTGTCCAGTCTTTGCAGAATATTTAGCGTCAGGGGCTCCTAACCCCTTACCACGAACACAAGGGCCATGGTGTGAAATATGTAAAACACAAGGACATCCACCTCAACAATGCCCTTTGCTTCAGAAGTATGTACAAACACCTAAAAACCTATATTGTATCTTCTGTAAATCCATCGAGCATGATCAACAAGACTGCTGAACTTATGATCTCATGTCAGAAAGAACACATGATGTGTACAGAGTGCAAGCAGACACACAGGGTCCAGCAACAGGACCACATCCGGATCAGGATTACGGAGGCCGTGTAGGAGGATTCAGAGGACGAGGCTGTGGAGGAGGCTTCGCACGAGGAGAAGGCTTTGGCCGAGGAGGAGGTTTTGGCCAAGGTCCGTGGACCAGTCACTTGTTATAATTGTGGAATTGTAGGACACTATGCTAGGGACTGTCAGAACGCCACTACCACTTGTAACTACTGCAAATATTATGATCATACCATAGAAGAGTGTCCTATCTTGATAGCTAATATCAGAGACCCTAAACCAGCCGCACACCAGAACATCCAACTTATCGTTGCTGAGAAGGCAGAACCAGAACCAAGAGTCAATATTGTGACTCAGAGCGGTGCTTCCACCAGTGGCACATCGCAGGAGACCAGAAAGAACACAAGTCAGGGGTGGGTGCGCAGAGCTCCTAGTAAAGCAACAGCACTCGACCTACAGTAGAATAAAGAGACCTTTCATGAATCCAAGGCTTCCTTTGACGAACCTACACTATCAGGACCACAGGTATCGCCATCTAGGAGCGTACCGTAGCAAGTACCTTGTAGCGATAGCTTTGAGCAGGCACAACAGGCTACCACATCGGGAAGATGTGATGAGGATGAATCAACAGGAAGTGTACAAGCCTTCCTACACAGCTGCTTGAAACTCTTGAGAAATGATAAAGCTATCGGTGAGCTACAGCGCATGATAGATCAGTGTCAGCAACCCTCTCTCTCGGGCAGTGCACACCGCGCTGTCCATAATATTACGAGACATACAAGGACAGGAAGAGAGATGAAATTCATAGCACAGATTGGTGAGTTTGAAATGGATGAGGTTGTCTTAGATCTAGGATCAGAGGTGAATGTTATAACTAAGCAGACATGGGAACAGATGGGTAGTCCTCAGTTAGCCCTATCGCCTATCCACCTGAGATTAGCTAATCAACAGCGAGTATCGCCATTGGGTCGACTACCACAGGTGCCAGTTGATATTGATGGAGTTCATACTTTTGTGGACTTCGAGGTTATAGAAATCATTGGTGACAGTCGACCATATCCAGCACTATTAAGTATTGATTGGGCGATTGGCAGCAAAGCTGTCATTGACCTAAAGAAAAGACAAATGACCTTTGAGGATGCACAGATCCGGGTCATTGCACCGCTGGATCCTTACCAAGGTCCTAGATATATTGAACCTATCCGAGTAGAGGAAGAGGCACATAACATCGATAGTCTCTACCAGATGACTGCAAACCAGAATGACTACATCAATCCAACCGCAGAAGGGAACATTAGTTGGCGATGCGACAACTCATGCGCATCGGATTCTGATGTTGGTCTAGAAAACTGGTAGAACAGACTTTACGAAGTATCAGCGCGCAGATGTGCATTTATCAGTAAGTCACTGCGATGGATTGGCACCGAGATCACTGAGACTCCATCATATCATGGTCTGACGGATATCCAGGATTTTTTGAACAGTTTGAGCAACAAATTCCTCATGAGCAGAGGATCGTAGCTATGGACCTTGCAGTTCGAGCCACACCTGCAAGATGGTGGTATGCGCATAAAGAGAATATTGCATCATGGGATAATATAAAAAGACTAATGGCGATCATATTTTCTGACGACAGAGAGTATGTTCAGCACAAGTACACAGGAGAAACTGACCCCAGGGTACACATTCAGACATGTGAACATAACTGGTCGGACATTCCAGAGGATGAATGGGTTCATAGATTCATTCACACATTGGACACAGTTCCAAGGAACTGGTATACAGAGACCGAGCTGCGCAAGGGAACAACCACATGGTCACTTATGACAGACATCTTCCTACTCACCTTTGCGTTTGAGTCAAAACATCCAAGTGTTGCTTAGGCCCTAGACATAATCAAGACAAATATTTTTGAGGAGCGCACCATCTCAGTACCAGTCCAACCTGAGTGGACTATCCTGCTAGAAGAGGCATTGGAATGCTATAATTTTGCATCAGAATCAGAGGAGGCAGATGAGGATCCTCGCCACACCAACATTCCAGAATCAGAAGGGACTCGCGATGTGGAGGGACCAAAGTTAGAGATTCCAGCAATCATCGAGCCCATCAAGATTAAAAAGATCAATATTGGCACAGACGCAGAACCTAAGTTTGCCTCTATTGGAGACTACTGGAATGATGAAACAGTCGGACAGATTGTAGATCTGCTACATGACTATCAGGACCTATTTCCCACCAAGTTCACAGAGATGAAGGGAATAGTTGGAGACCTGGGAGTCATGAGGATACCATTAAAGGAGGATGCTAGACCAGTTAAGCAGCGCCCATATAGATTGAATCTGCACTACAAAGAAAAAGTAAAGGACGAAATTGATAAAATGCTAGCAGCAAGCATCATTGAGCCAGTTGAGGAAAGCGAATGGGTTAGCCCTATGGTAGTGAAAGAGAAGAAAACAAAAGGGGACATCAGGATCTGTTTTGATCTGCGAAAACTCAACGATCCATCACTTCATGACCCATTTCCAACACCGTTCACTGATGAAGTATTAGACAACGTGGGAGGATAGGAGGTCTACTCCTTCACCGATGGGTTTTCAGGCTACCATCAGATCAAAATACATCCAAAAGATCGATCTAAGACCACCTTTGCAACAGAATGGGGCTCGTTCCAGTATACGGTAATGCCCTTTGGTCTTAAGAATGCACCAGCTATATTTTCTAGAGTAGTAGTTGCTGTATTTAAAGAATACATTCATAAATTCTTGGAAGTATATTTTGATGATTGGACTGTATTTGGGTTAATCGATAAGCACATAGGCGATCTAAGACTGATGTTAGAGAAATGTAGGCAGTACCAGATTTCTCTAAACTTGAAAAAATGTATATTCTGTGCACCATTTGGTATCTTGTTGGGTCACATTGTTTGTAGACAAGGCTTGATGGTAGACCCCGCCAAGATCGCTATCATTGTAAACCTTCTAGCACCTAACTTAGTCAAGCAACTGAGGACAGTACTTGGTCATACGGGGTACTACAAAAAGTTCATCAAGGGTTACGCAAAGATTACAGCGCCGATGGAGAAATTGCTCAAGAAGGATGTAAAATTCCTATGGAATGAGGAATGCCAGCAGAGTCTCGACATACTTAAGGAGAAGATGGTTACAGCACCCATCCTAGTATTTCCAGATTGGACTAAGCCTTTCCATGTACATGTGGATGCATCCGGCATCGCATTAGGAGTCGTCTTGACCCATTGAGGAGAAGGGGATCTTGACCATCCCATCGCATATTCCAGCAGAAAGCTATCAACAGCGGAAAAGAACTACACCACAATAGAAAGGGAGGGTTTAGCTATGGTATATGCGCTGCAGAAGTTCAGGCACTATATATTGGGCGCCTCGTTTAAAATGTTTACTGACCATTCTACATTGAAGTACCTAGTTAATAAACCAGTGTTAGGGGGGAGAATCTGCAGATGGTTACTCCTCTTCCAGGAGTATGATTTTGAAATCATTGTGAAACCAGGAAGACTGAATGCAGGACCGGATCATCTGTCACGGTTAGACTCAGGAGAAGAGCCCAGTAACCTAGAAGACAATCTGCCAGATGCGCCGTTGTTTTCCATACAAATTGCAGATGAGTACTATGCCGACATTATTCAATTCCTCACCACAGGAGTAGAACCTGATGAGTTTACTAAGCAGCAAAAGAAACAATTGGTTGTTAAGGCATCAGACTTCACCCTCATTACAGGATTCCTATACAAGTTAGGCCCGGATGAATTTCTACGCAGATGTGTAATGCCGCATGAAAAAGACGTTATTATCAGAGAGGCACATTCAGGAACCGCAGGAGGTCATTTTGCTGGAAAATCGACTGCGCAGAAAATCCTGGAGGCAATATTATGGTGGCCTACATTGCACAAAGACACCAAGGACTTTTGCAGATGCTGTGATATCTACCAAAGGGTAGGAAAACCCTCGCGACGTGATGAAATGCCGTTGCGACCGCAAGTCACGTTGCGCGCATTTGACAAATGGGCTATAGATTTTGTGGGTCCAATCAACCCACTAGGGAAGCGCACTGGTGCAAGATATATTATCACTGGAACAGAGTACCTCACCAGATGGGCAGAGGCCAAAGCAGTAAGAAATTGTGATGCTGCTACAGCTGCACATTTCCTTTTTGAAAACATCATCAGCAGGTTTGGATGCCCAGTAATTTTGATGAGCGACCAAGGTACACATTTCTTAAATAGTACTATTGAGGCATTAACAGAATAATTACAGATCCAGCACCATAAGAGCACTCCCTACCACCCGCAGGCTAATGGTACAGTGGAGGCCTTCAATAAGATTTTAGAAAATGCTTTTACTAAGATCTGCAATAGCCAGAGGAATGATTGGGACCTCAGAGTTAACGCTGTCTTATGGGCATACAGAACCACATGCAAGAAACTTACGGGACACACACCTTTCAGCTTGGTATATGGACAAGAGGCTGTTATGCCTATGGAGTATATTCTTCCCAGCTTAAGAATCGCTCAGATTACCGAGATTACTGATACAGACACAGTCGAAGCAAGGCTAGCATAGCTGCTTTCCTTAGAAGAAGACATGTTCATCACCGGATTCCATCAGAGAGTGCAGAAGGCCCGAGAAAAAGATTGGCATGACAGACACATTAAGAATAATATTTTCCAGACCGGATACCTGGTGCTCCTCTATGACAGCAAATTCATCAAGTTACCAGGGAAGTTTAAGACACACTGGCTAGGGCCATATCAGATACAGCAAGTCACAGAGGGAGGTGCCGTTCAGCTCAGCCAGCTGAACGGGGAGCTTTTGCTCACATGGATCAATGGCAGTAGGCTTAAACTCTATAGTGATAGCCACCTCGCTTCTCAGCCCTAGCTTAAACCAGCCGCAACGGTGCAGATGTCCAGTGTAGTTGAAAGGAGGAATCGCACCGGGAATGATTCTACACCGGTTTAAAAAAAAAAAAATGTTTTTTTAACACTGTTTGTTCGCGCAGGTGATGCGGAGTTGCATCGCAGCAGTAAGATGTTTGCCCCTACTACATACTCAGTTTGCAACCGACAGTGGGCTAGTCAAGTCACTATCTGACAGGTAGTTAATGAATAAATGACTGGTATCCCCTACCATAGATTTGGTAGTAGTATAATAAATTTTTCCAGATTTGGTAAATCTCCGACGACACCGGGGCTTGGATACGCACGCTTTGAGGGACACGTGATCAGATCTCAACAATTATGACAGATCAGAATGATGGGTAGGGTCTCATCCAAGTAATTATGATGACCAATGGGGTTGACCCAGGAGGACCGTTGCGTCCGGTAGTACGCCTTTGGCATAAAAGAAGACATCCTTTAAGTAGGAAGGGTACAGTTTCTAAATCTCGAGAGCTATGCAAGGAAGTGCTAAGTGTCCCCTGTGCAGAGCCAATTAAGTTACAGAGTACAGTGACTTCCATATTTTGAAGCCGCTGCACGCCCAAAGTATTGAGCCAAGCGGATTTTGACTGAGGCCGAACCTATAGAAGTAAAGTTTAGAAAGAACGTACTGGCCGTGCGTTCGCCATGACGATGCCACCCAAGGTTGTGAAATTAGAGACAGCACAATTTAGACAGTCGCTAAGGATGAAGAGTCAAGTGCCAAAAGTAGAAGTTGTCACCAAATTCTCTGCTAAGGAGAAGAAGAATGCCGGGCCGATCACAGAAGATAAGAAAGCAGAGCAGAAGAATGATGAGAAGAAATATCCCGCTAGGAGAAAGGTAAACATGAGAAAAAGAAAGAAATGGGAGAAAATCGCTAACCTATCTAATTAGATAAGAAAAGCACGAAAGATTGCGAAGGTACTGAAACAGAAACTTGAGGGTCAGAGGAAGCATGTGGATCTGGACCACTTCGAAGAGAAGAGAAGTGGAAGAAGACTGCAAACCCAGCGGAGGGGAGACTTCCAGAACGAGGACAAAGGCTTGTTCTCGGAGCGGAGTTCATGGGTTGCTTCTTCTCCATCCACGAGGCTCTAGATGGAAGGAAATGTTTGAGAAGGCTAGAAGATATAGATTTTCCTTGTGATAAAAGTTCTAACCTAGATAAAAAGGAAAGGATATCTGTGGAACACTTCTCAAACACTAGAGCGCTCATAGAGAGGAAAGAGCGAAGAGAGTGAAACCGTGACTATGGGCAGAAAGGATAAGAGAGCCCAGAGAACTAAGTTACGAAAATTCCAAGAGAACGTGTTGAGGTAATGAAGAACGAAGTCGAAGGACTTCGGCAGAAGTTGCAGAAGACTTCGCAGGAGGCGAAGGAGAAGCTACAGCAGGAGAAGCTGCAGCAGGAGAAGCCCGTTCCAGGTGGCTCGAGGACGAGCCACAAGTAAGTGTTAGGGGACTGTTGGAGCAGGGTCCCACAGCTACAGAAGAAGCTTCTAGTTTTAGCGGAGAGATAAGTTTTGGCGGAAAGAGGATAAGACGGAGCTACGACGCCGTAACACGTTTCCAGCTAGAGAGCAGAGCCGGAAACCATGACTTTTTGAGATGCGAAAGTCAAAGAAAGGCAACAGTACCTGAGCGGCTGAGAAGGGAGAGCTCACCCACTGCATTGAAGGCAGCGGCGGAAGACAGGAGGGCTCAGCGACCCTCATAAAGAAGAAGGAGCAACGAGGCTCAAGCATTGAAGGCGAAGGACAGAAGAGTGAAGCGGTGCATAGTACCCATGATCAGTGCCGAGAAGCATGGAAGACTGCAGAGAGCTGTGGTGTGACGGGAAGTGGCTACCTCAAGGACAGAGAGGACCAACTGTCACTAATTAGGGTTTGGGTTACTGTTGGGACAGGCCCACAGTGTTGTAATGGCACGACCTTCGGGCTGCCTATATAAGAAAATATCTTGTATTGTAAAGGGTTAGCTAGTTAGTTAGTTAGCCAGTTGGTTAGATAGAGAGACAGTTGTGATTGAAATAGGCAATAAGGATAAGTAGACTGTTGTAAAAGCTGAGCTCTGGTTCTAGTTCTAGCGGTAGCAATCTTACTAAAACCAGTAGCCCGCTTGTAGAGCATGCATGTAACGATCCGCAGGGATCGACTGAGAGGGAAGAGTATGTTGTAAGAGAGACAGCATAAAGGTAGAGGAGAAAGATCTAAGAGAGAAGATCTTGAGCTGCATTTGAGGAGCAGCAGAACTGTGTTTGCCTTCCCTTAAGCTATAATAGAGAAAACACAGTTCTATGGACGTAACTCCCATCCTGGGGGTGAACCACGTTAAAATCCCATGTTCAGTGATTGATTTACATATTGTGTTTATTCACTGCATCTATCTGATTATGTTATGCAACTTGCTTACAGTTGATGTATGAATGAGTTGTTTAGTACAGCACTGCAGAAATATATATAAGTTGAAATCCTTGGCACGTCGTATAAGGGTTACTTGTGCATGCCCTAAATAGTTAATTAATCACAGTAAGACAGTCTGGGTATCAGGTCATGCGCGTCGACATGAACAACGCTAAGTGAGCTAAACCGCGGTTGGAGGGTATCGCAAGAAGGCGACCGCACAGGCAGAGGAGCTGCGGTGCGCGAGTCCATGGGTTGAGGACTTAGCGTTGAACAGGAGTTTCATGTCGCACGATTCCCGACGATGCGGTGAGATTGGGGCTGTTGTGAGAAGGAAGAAGTCGTGCGAAGAGAGAAGAACCCGTGCGACGTGCGCAAGGGTAGAGACGCTGCGGCTAGAAGAGCTGCGCGACGATGGGATTACGCAGCGCGAGCAAGAGGTTGCACGACGCTCAGACACTGAGGGAGATCTTGCAGCTAGAAGAGCTGTGAGCCACCAGTAGGACTGCCACAGAACCCGGTCCAAGATGTTTGAGTCCTTGGCCAACCCATTAGATTCACTTCGGGTGAGACTTCAGGCCGCCTTGCGGTCTATCGCCGAAAGGGCCAGTGAGTTAGGGGTTTTGTTGGTTGATTATAGTAAACCCGGGTCTGCCCATGCAATCAACACCTGGCAATGAGGAAGAAAGAGTGGTCTATCCCACCTATGGATAAATATTTAAGGAAGCAGGCCACAAGATTGTAATTCATGCCTTTACAACACAACAGTCTGCACCTATGACAGAGGAAGTTGCAGAGAAAGAAGATACTGTCACACAAGAACCAACATCTTTAAATATTCTTGTTGAAGTTGCCACTAACTCTGGGACAGAGGAACCAAGGGATGAATTTATTTCTGATTGTGGGGATGAAGATTGCACTATGACCCCAGAGTCCTCCCATGACACAGAAATTATAGAAGTGCAACCACAACAGCAAGGCAATGATGGGATTGAATAGGGTACTGTCACATAAGAACCAGCATCTCTGAATGTGCTTGTCCAAGTGGCTGACCAGATGGGAGGAGAACCAGGGATTGAGGGCACTCTGGAGTTTAATAAATAATTTTGTACTACAACTCCAGAATTGTCCCATGACACAAATATCATAGAAGAGGAGCCATAATAGCAGGGAGATGAAGAAGTGAACCAGGATGTTGTCACACAAGAACCAACATCCTTTAAGCTTGTAGTAGGGACTCTTGAAATGCAACAAGAAAATAACCCTGAAATGGATGCCATTCCTGATATGCATTGGAGTGAAGATGAACAAGTTCAAACACAATCCTCAGGTGATACTGAAATCCTTGAGGACCAGCTGCATATTGAAGAAGACATCCAATCTCAGCAGCAGGAGGAAAAAGAAGAACAGGGCTCTGTCACACAAGAACCAGTAGCCTCACATCCTCTAGCTAAGGTAGCAGTTGATAATTAGGTAGAAAATGGAATTAAAATTCAGGAGGAAGTTGCTCCATAAGAACCAATGTCCTCACAGACAGCTGCCAAAATTGCCATGAGAGAAACCCAGAAAGAGGATGTTGTTACACAAGTACCATCATCTCCAAGAGTGCGGATGTTGTTGCTGAAGAGAGTCCAGAAAAGGTTGTTGTGACACAAGAACCAGCACCCCCCGAGATAGCTTCAGATGTGCAGGGTGTCCAATGTGGCAGATCAGGCGACAAGGTGTGGATTGATCCCCTTCAAAACTTCATCGACCTGGATTCTGACAAGGAGGAGCATCATGAAGAATAAATCTTGAACCTTACAGCAGAAGTCTCAATTCTGAGAATGGAGGTAATAAAATGGAAGAGCCAGGTGGAGGAATACCAAGGAGGGATAATTTCCCTTACTGAGCATAAAACTATTATCAGGAGACTGGAGGAGAAATGGGAAAAAGAATGTATGACCCAGAGACTTCAAGAGGAATACCTACAAAGCAATTTAAGGGAGCTAAAAAAGTTTCAGTTTATGCAGAAGGAAAAAGAGTAGATCTATGCTCTCTCTCAAGAACTCCTGGGAACTAGGGTACCTTCTTCTTCTTACCATGTCTTCCTGTTTGAACAATTTGTTTGGTTTAAGTTGAGAGCTATGAAAGAAGGGAGGTCATTTGAGATAACAACCTCAACAAAATTTTTGGAAACATTTTTAAGAAGTAATTTTGAAGATCAAAATTTTCTGTGTGAATTATATTTGCATGAGATGGCTTGCCCTATGGACCGCCATTCAAATCCTGTCCCTTTTTTAGGGGATGTTCAGTTGAGGGCCTTTTCTTATTTTGTGAGTAATCATGCTCAGTGGGAAAGGTATTTTCAAAACTTTTCTCACAATGAAGCTCACTCTAACCTGTGGGTTCGAAGTGAGCCTCAAAATTCGGGTATTCTTCTTGCTCGATACAGGAGTTTGCTTTCATGCTCCATCTAGACTCGGCACATAATGGAACTACATGAGGAATTTATCTCTACTTGTAGCAACCATATTTCTATACACCAACAAGAAGCGTTGGAAGGAAGTAAGCATAGATGGCAGCTGCCTCTCCTATACTCAGGAGTAGAGACCCCTACTGTTTTAGGAATTTTGAACAGGCACTTTCCAGGGTTGAGGGTTATGTTGGATGTATCAGGGAATGTGGGGCTAATTGGTTGGGTTTGAAATTTAAATTTCCCCTCATCTCGTGGCCAACAAAACCATATAGGATGGACTTCTCACTAACCAAGGTAGAGGAGTAGCAATGCTGGAGATATTGGATTGCTCATAGAGGGTTCATAGAAAAAGAAGGGACATCTGAGTTCTCCTACAACTTCTCTTCTCTCCATGAACAGAGCTCAGTGCAATATTTGGATTCAGAGTAATGGAGGTTGTTGCATGAAAACATGCAACAGGACAGTTGGGGGGAGAATTTGGGCCCAGAAATGACCCCTTTTTTACCACCCTTAATTACCTCTTCTTGTTCTATCCTACCCCATTGAGCATGCCAAATAAATATTTTACCCCCACTCTACTTTTCAAACCACCAAGGTATGATTGGTCATTGTTTTATTTTATTAATACTTATGATTGTGATAATTAAGGCTTCATATATCTCAATCTGCTAACATATGATGGTTTATAAATGTATTTTTAGATATATGGACTACAGGAAGATTGGGCTGAACAGGCTACGAAAAGGATGGGCATTCATCGCTCAAGCTGATCCCCATCCATCCTATCATTACCCAAGGAATGCGGTTCCAGAGTGATATCCCGAACAAAGCTGTGTCAAGGTAGCTGTAATAGAATGCGTTAGACTTGGAGGTCAACAGTGCGTTGCTGCTTGTGTATAGCCGTAATCTGCAGATATCGTCATTCCTGGGGCGATTAACAGTTTTCCAATGTTTCCTATTTTTCATCCTGCCACGTTTGTAACAGCTGTTGTCATTTAGGGTGCCTAAAGATCAGGGATCTTCATGGCTTCCCCATAATAGGATAGGATGTTATGATTTACATTGTATAAATATGGAGAATTGTTTTGAGCCAGGGGTTGTTGAACATATAATCAATTCATTGTATTAGCTGTGAGGAGGAATTGTGTAATCACTCTGTCTTTTAATACAAGGAGTTACTTCTGATCTAAAGGTTTTTATGTGTGTTCAGCCAACATCTCTGTGTGAAGCCTGGGCCAACCTTCCATAGGGATCATTGAGTTAAATTACGCCTTTTCAATTATTTTGTTGTGTGATGTTATGTTAATTTTATTTCTTCATAGGAATCCGTAACAAGTGTGGATTTACAGTGTGTCGTGATTGCATTCCTTGGATACCTGTAGTGGCATAGTGTGACAGTCAACTGAGTAGGTAATTATTTCTTATGCTATTCGTGTGGTAACTATAACAACTCTGTTCATCCATAGATCTTTTAGTTGTCATTTCCATGAATCTTTACAACCTATCTCTTATTTTTATGATTACAGAATTTCATTCCTGTACTTCAATTTCCTAGAACAACTAAAATCAATCTCTGTATTTTGAATTCCTAGATCAATATTCAATTTATGGTTTTCGATTCCTATGACAATCAGATTAGATAGTTGAGTTAATCATTAAGTGGTGTGAATAGGATTTCCCTTTATCTACAATTGTAATTTAGATGTGACTTTTATTTTTCCATTCTTAGATCAAGACGTAGCAGAAGGTAATTCAGATTGCATTCCTTAGAAGGTAACTAGATTAATTAGATTCTTGGGATGAGCATAGCCAAACAAAGGATAGTATTTTTCAATTACAGTGATTTCGTGTTTAAGCATATACTGTGCATGTTATCCTTGAAATACAAGACTTCCCTGAGTTGACAATAAATATTGTACACTCTGTATGTTAGTTGTAATTCACTTGCATATTGGGTGACGACAGCCCTTTTCGGGTGGGGTAGGGAAAGTGTGGGTGCGGTTGTTGGCTTTTGCGGAGTGGGTGGAGGGTGAGAATCGACCGTGATGGGTTGCACCAAGGTTAAGACAACCTTGGGAATTTCTGGTTGAGCTAGTGGCTCAAGATACCACACCGAGATTCCCAACATAAAGTTGGGTAGGCTTAAGGTGGCCATGACCGGCTTGCTCATGACACCAGGTGGGGGGAAGGAAGAGGAAGGAAATCATATGGACTGCGGATGAGCCCAAATAACTCCCAGCTATTTGCATGTGGGGATGTGGTTGTGGTTGTGAATACATGTAATGTTGCTGCTGCGAGTGATGTTACGGCTACTGTTGGTGTTGCGAATGTGGACGATGTTGTGTTTGTGGTTGGGGCTGTGACTGTGGTTGTTGTTTGGGTGCAGCGATGCTTAATGAGACCATGCACAAGTCTATAGTTTCATTTTGTGTTGGTGGTGGTGACACTCATAAGAAAGGATCCATCATTGAGGTATAGGAAAACAACCCACGGCCCACATTCAACAATGGGGAGGCAGGTGTGTTTTCAACCATAGTGTTGGTTGTAGGGATGACATTAGCGTGTGTGGTTGCCCCTTGTGGCTCACTGGTGGTGATGGTAGGGATAACGTTGGTAGGTGCCATTAACCCTTGAAAATAATGGTAGGTGAGCTGATAAACCATCACAATTTTCCCTTCATGGGGGAACATCATGAGATGGAAGACAGTTGATGCAACAACTCGCATGGCGTACATGTAACTTCTCCTGAGGAGAAGGTTGTAGTCCAGTTGAGCATTGAAAAACTCTATGTCGATCAACACTATCTTCCTGGCTAATGTAATGGGGACATGGGGGAGGATTCCTTGGGATTTAGTGGGATGTACATCATAATCCTACAGGGTTGTGGAGGATGGTTGCATAATTGGTGATCCAAGTTTCTACCAAACCAAGGTAGACATGACGCACATGGATGCCCCCTCATCCACTATGCATCGATGCATGACCAAATTCCGAATGGACATTGAGATTTGAAAGGAGATGTTCAATGGCATGTGTGGTTCTCCCTTCTCCATGTTGAATGTGATCAACTTGGATTCAGAGGGGTCTCCTGTCCCAAGGGCAGCTAGTAAGGCTTTTCGCTGCGTTGGGCACATTTTAAGCACCTCAAGAGTGGACATGGCGGTTGGTGTTTGGGCCAAATCATCCACGATGCTATAGCTGACTACAGCTCTAGCCGTGGCATTGTTGGAAATTCCACGTATGGGGGGGCACAGGAACGGGGGTAACTGAAGAGGTAGGTTGAAAATTTTGGACGTTGATGCCCCTGATGTGTCAGTGGGTTCGGTGATGGTACCGTACTGATTTCGTCGGGTTTGCAAGTTGACCTCTTTAGTCGTCATGGCTAGCATGTGGTGAACACCTGTTTTGGCTATGGGAGGTTCTCCCAGAGTGCTAGGATTGGGTTGGGGAGGGGGTGCAGTTCCCACCAACCCTTGGACAGGGAGTGGGTTTTGAAGCACCATAGGAGGAGGTCCTTGTCATGCTGGGTTGGGTTGGGAATGATTTGTAGCATTGGCGGCTTGTTGGGCCTATTTTTGAATGGCCTACTTCACATGAGCCATGAGGGGACACTTGAATGTGTAGTGCCCATAAACATCACAGAGTGTGCATGGTTGGTTCGTGTGCAATGGGGAGTTTCATCTTGGTGCATTCTGTTGTGGGGAGTTTTGGGCTAGCCAGTTTGCCACAACATTATTGGGAGGGTTTGTTTGTTGAATGCCTCCCTGCAATTGGTTATTTCCTTGGTTGTGGGGCCAATTATTCCTAGCATTCCCTTGTTGATTGTTGGGGGCAGGATGGTTGGGATGGTTTTTTTGTGCGAACACTTGTCCCAATAGAGTGAGTGGAGCAGGGTTGGGGGTTTGAACCAGTTGCACTAGCAGTGCATAGTAGATTTGTGTGGGTGGTGGTGCCACAAATGTGGGAATTTTCCCCACATATTGTTTTGTTGGCCAAGCCATGGCCTGAGCCTACTGCGATGGCATAGGCTGTGCATAGGAAGTTGTTGCTCCAGACTGGGACATCATTCTTGCATAGTCTGGGGCTTGGTTTTGGTAAGAAACATTAGCAATGTCACTTGGTTTTGGTGTAATGGCAGGTGGTGTCGGTCGAGGCTGTGGCTATTGGGAGACCGATCCTATGATGCCTTCTGCAGCATGGGATGCCCCCGGTACATCACTGTATGAGGTACTTGGACTGGGGCCATCTAGAATGATGGTGTACAGGTATCTAGATTGAGCATAGATAAGTTCAAACTATTAGGCCTTCACTATGGCCTCTTCTTCAGATTGGGGACATTCAAATGTGACATCCTTTGCTATGGGTGGGAGCAAGGTCTTAAGGAACCAATCCAAGAAGACCTTGTCATCAATTTGGATTTTGCATAGGCGACGGTGTTGCCGCCACTGATGGATATGGTCAGTTATATGAGTGGCAGTGTTTTGACAGCAGGATAACAGGATCTCCACCCCCTCATCATATCTGACGGGGAGTTGGAAATACTGTAGGAACATGAAAGCTAGGGAGTTGAAGTCCGGGTACTTGGCTTGTGGTAGCTCAATGTACCATTTGGCTGCAACACCTGTAAGGGTGTGTTGGAATAGCCTCAGCCTGATGGAATCATCTACGATGTTGTTGGATGAGAACCATAGATGGAATGTCATTATGTGGTTTTGGGGACATTCCCCTGCTTTACCTTCAAACTTGGGGATGTCTAATGGTAGCTTAGTTGGTAGTAAAGGCCAAAAATCTTGATGGCGAATGGGGTTATTTGTTAATTTAGCCAAATCAGGCAAGTTAAGATGAGCCATGAAGGGTAGATTTGGCCCTAGGTTGATGTGGGATGGGGCCGCAATGGTGGTGGGGTTTGCAGGTGCATAATGCATCTACACAGCTGGGGGTACTTTCGGTGGCATCATTGCAGATGGGCCAATGCCCCCAAGTGTTGTGGGAGGGATAGTGTGGGTGCAAGGGACATTGGCCCCATGCTTGATAGTAGGGGCAATGTAAGTGGATAGTCCACTGCTCCCCTATGTGGCAGGAGGGGCAGTGTGTGTGGAGGGGCCACTGCCCCCGTGTGTTTCCAGTGGGCCAGCTTGGCTGGTCACTATGGGTGGTGATAGCTGACTAATGATAGTCTGCATGACTGTGCTTACAGGTTGTGGTGTGGACATGGGTTCACTTGCTAAGGTTAAGCCAGAAAATGGATCCAGATTTGCACCAGCCATGGGGCTTAATGGTGTGGTGTGGAGGTTTGGTTCAGACTGATATGGGTCTGAATCAGAATCAGAGGCTATGTGGCCCTTTGATGGTGTGGGAGATCACTGAGAAGGGTTTCACTGGTGTCGGTTGATTGTTTCAAATGGTGTTGGTTCACCTCTTAGGCATGAGGAAGAAAATGGAGAATCAATTGTGTTAGATTTTATATATGAAACTGGTGGGAATGATGCTTGGACCCCGGTTTCAGTGGCTTCCTATTGGCTGTAGGTGGTCACTCAGCCACCAAGACTACCAAAATACAACGCTTGGTTTTTTCCTCACAGGTGTTTCTACTCAATCAGAAGGGGTCATTTCCCATTTCACTTGGCAATTCCTCTCAGTGGCCAGCTACTTTGGGGTTCCTATGGTACTCCTCACAATGAGTTTCTGGGAAAAGCCCAAGTACTTCCCACAGTTGAAGCAGTTAGGGACTTATGTCCTCAAAGACTACAGATTTGTTTGTACTTAGTGTACATTGGTAAATTTTAAGGCTCACTCGGCGTCATGAACTGAGTTGGGTTAATTACTTGGTATGGTGTGTCTGTTTGTTTTTTTTCTAGTATTTGGTTGCTGCAACATGGTTTATGAATTCATCATATTGTGGTTGTGTATGCAAGCATTGAATAATTAGAAATTGTGAACAAATACAGTTATTAACCCTAAATGTTTGATGGCCTAACTAGATGACTACCTCACACTGATATTCTTCTTCAACCAAGAGAAGGTGTTGGGCTCTCAACACAATGGGACTAAGCCCATATGTAGATCCATAGGTCACCTCCCGAATGCAAGGTTGGTCAACAGGGAGGATGCTTAGCACCATGAGAAGCCCTCCTTCTCTACCCCCTCTACCTTCCAGGTCATCCGGTTTTAATGGTTTGGAACAATATTAGTGGAGTGCCTAGATCTATATGAGCTTGCCATTCGTCGTATCTCAGAATAACCTGGAGGGTGATGACTGGGTAGAGGAGGAAGGGTAAATAAGACAGGTAGTTTTATTTTTATTTTAGTTAAGCTACATTCATTTGATTAAGCCATTAACGTTTAGTTGCAATTTACACATTGTTTGTAAAAGAAATTGCAGAAAACAGAAATAGAAACTAAAATGGACTTGTAGTGCTAGACAGAGGAGGCTGAGCCACACTGAAAGTCGCTATAAAACTGAAATTTAACTTCTATTAAACTGAAATCAAAGTTTTGTTTGACAGGCCGCACATTTTTTATCAAATCTGGCGAGGGGGCCACAAGATTTTTTCAGAAACATGCGAGGGGGTCGCACAGAATTCACAGACAGTCGCGGTTTATGTTTCTGAGTGAACTCGCACTTGTCGAGGGATTAAGTGCACCTTGGGTGTGCTTGTTTGGCCATTAAGTGTTCCCTCACCTAACTTTCAGGCCCGATAAGAGCGACCTACCCCATATTTGGGGTTTTTTGAGATCTAAAGTCAAATCCACCCAATAGTAACCTCTACTGTGGCCAAACTGACTTGGATTTTCCTAGCAAAGGATTTGACAGTACTAAAAACTGAAAATAAACTAGATTTACAGTCAATTTAAAATGAAATTTGAAAAACTAGGGAAAAACTTGAAAAACTTGATATTTTAAAAATTTGGCCCAGGGATCCTGTGGGATCGACTTGGTATGGTCACCAAATCTGTAGCAGGTATTTCTCCTTTCTACAGGGGTAGGAATGGCTCCCTTCTATCTATAGGATAGAAGGGTAGGTTCCTACTTGGAAAAATACCAAAAGGAAAACATAATGTAAATGGACAGAAACTAAACTAAGAACAGAAAGAAGAGAACGGTGAAATGAAGGTGAACCCCTCTCCACACAAAGGTTAGGGTTCCACTTCCAATGACCTGCAAACAAATTCTAAGCAATAATAAACTGAAATACCTGCAAAATAATGTTAATAAATAAACTTGCAAATGAAATCATGGGTTAGCAAGTAAAGAAAGAACATGAACAAAATAAGAATGACAAGCTATACCTTCTCTGGTGGAAATGAGCCACCATGCCCAAGCTTGTGGGAGCACCTCTCTTGGATGGGGGAGCTATGGCTCAATGGAGATGGAGGAGAGGGAGTGTGGGTGGCTTGAGCGGCAAAGGTGTCTCAAGGCATCCACGGGCAGCATAATAGTAGGCAAGGGAGAAGTGTTTTGAGAGTGACCCCCCACACTCCTTTTATAGCTTTTCTGGGGTTCTAGGGTTTTAATCCCTTGGTTCGGGCTTTAGCCCCTTTTTTGGGATTTTAGACCCTTTCACCCTAATTTTAGCTCCGTTTAGGGTTTTAGCCCCTTTTGGGGGGCTTTAGCTCCTAGGAGATTATTTTGGGCTCCTTTTTGGGGGTTTTAAGCCCGTTTCTTCATCCTTAGGCTATTTTGAGGGTGTGGGGGTCTAATGGAGGGTAGTGAAGTGGTGTCCTTGGGTGGTGTAGGTCATAGAGAGCTTAGCGAGGGATTTTTTGGGTTAACACTTCTAATGACCCAAACTTGAATTAAATGTGCAGGATGGTTCTAGAATGGAGGGAACGTGAGCACGTGGATGTAGAAGAAGCAGTACGGGGTGATCTAATGGCAGAACAGGATCTTTGTGCATGCAGGATCTATAATTTTTGGTGGCTTGGTGGCTTAAGGGCAAAACCAAGACTGCTACAGATGCTAGTAGACTATTGGGATCCTGACTCAGAGTCTTTCCAGATTGACGAGATGTCCGTCACCATAGAAGTGGAGGACATATACTTTATTACTGGATTGTCTCAACAGGGGGAAGTGGTGAACCTACATTCTCATGGGCCTGGAGGTGGCCTCACCATAGATGAGTACATAGCATTGTATTGTTATCCGGACACAGAGATGGTCGGGAGTCAGATCCCAACTAACTCCATACAGGTGCTAGGCCTAAAGGCCATACTACTGACACTGGGTAGGATAGTAGGGCTAGCCTCACTCCACTAGGCCTCATGGCCTCTGATTTTCTATGCAATGGAGTGTATGAGACCCACAGTTTACGATTGGAACAATGCACTATTGGGAAACATGAAGCACTAGCTCAGTGAGTGCAATATGGGTAGAGTACAAAACTTCGGTTTCAGTAGCATACTGAGCACGTTTTTATTTGAGTGTGTTCCAGGATTGATCCCTAGAGTTGACGTTCCTCTTCAGGAGGTTCGAGATCCAGCTCAACGATGTTGGGCAGATGCGATGTGCGGATTGGGTGGAGGTAGGGTGTTCAACCCCTATCCAGCTAATTTATTTCCATGGTGGCAGTAGTAGATAGTTTCCATCGATGGCTACCCCTATATGGGGATATATTTTTGGGGATATCCCAACATGCCACTACCATGAGGATCAGAATACGGTGACATTGGTAACGAATCCCAACCCTATTTTTAATTTTTTTGAGTTATTAATTTTTTTTTGTGTTTTTTGATATATGTAATCAAAAAGACATGTTTTTGCATGACAACACATAGTGACATCCTGTCATATGTATGCAGATGTAGGACCACGGTAGCCTGAAGGATTACCTCGTCATAGACAGAGGGGAAGAAGAGATGATATTACAGGTGTGGATGCGGAGCAGACACTCCAAAGCATTCATACCAACTTTGTGTGGCTGACACATAGGGTACCCATGGCATAGGTTAAGGACCTGCCCGAGGCCATGCAACGTCAGGTGGTGGGTGTGCCATGAGCATGGGTTTGATTGTTTTGATAGCTAGCTATAGCAGTGGTGACGTTCCATGATCAGAACCCCCCTCTTCCTCCCCAGGCTTAGATACCTGGGAGTGATACATTTTGTACTACCATGTATTTATATTTTGGTGGCTTGGAAGCCCCATTTTTGTATTATGACACTATTTATTATCTCATTTTGGATGCTTAATGAAATTTTTTTATGATGATCGGTTTATTTATTTACATGTGTAAAAATTTATGTTTGTGATGAGCTTATTGTCTATGAAACAAATGTCAATCTAACATGTAGTTAGCATATGAGTCACCAACTTGATTATAAATTTTTGGAACATGTATGTATTGTTGAAATATTGTAACTTCAAAGAATATTTTATATGTATCTTTTTGTGGTCCCTAATGGTCCTACCGGGAGAACCACTTGTATTGCATTGTACCCCAATGCTCCTAATTGGAAGATATAATAAGAGTCATGAGGTAGTCCCCTCTAATTGTAAAGGTGGGTCATTAGCACCCCAGTGTGGTTACTTGAGCCTACATGTGTAACTCGAGCCTACATGATTTAACTCGAGCCTCATTAGTGACACACACTCTCACTTGTGTAGCGCATTAGTGGAGAAGAGAAGTAGATGGAGAAGGAGGAGGATCAGGCTTTGATCTCCTTGCTGTTTTTATATTTTATCTTTTTGGGGCATCTATATTGAGGAATATTTTGCTGGGTTTTTCCCTTTAGGGTTTTCCCAGGATAACTCTTTGTGTTCCTTTTGTATGGTTGTGCTTGTCTATCTTTCAGTGATCCTGTTTATATGCTTTTGTTATGAAATAAAATACTAATGTCTTAGCTAAGCATATGGAAATTTAACATGGTATCAGAGCTAACCTGAGAAGAAGACATTGTGCATATTTAGAAGCTATGGCTTCTTAATTTTTGGGTATCTCTCTACAATCCATCAGCAAAAGTATGATAGGATGACTCTCCATTGAAGGGCACATCTTTCTGTTGAAGCGGAATTCGATTCTAAGCATTTTCAGTTTTCGATGTGGAAATTAGGGCTTTCTACAGAAGAGGAATTTTTGAGTGAGACAAGCATAGGATTTTTCTCCTCATCAAAACCAAATTTTAGAGACCTGGATCAAGAAATTTGGTTGGGTGAAACTCTGGGAAATTCAAACCCTAGTTTGACCCCGAGCTAGAAAAACCCTAAATACTAAAACTGCTACGTTTTGGTACATTCGCTATATTCCGAGATTGGTGAAGGGTCAGGAGTGAAAAATTTCAGGGACTGAAGATAAAATCTTGATGAACATTGTTTCCAAACTTCATCCTTAGATTCACTGTATTCCAGGAGATATGTTCTCTCCAAGTTAGGATTCCATCCTCTTCCAGAATTCATCCCTAAACAGCACACCTGGGGAGAATTGCAATATATTGGGATAAATAGGTCCAAATGGAATTCTTGAATATTTTCCAGAAATCTAACGGACTTTAATTTTGGTGGTCCAAATATCAGACTCAGAAGATGAACAAGTGACATGTGGCATTCCGTACAACTTCACTGTTCTGAACAGTCCTGTAATAGGTCACCTTGGGAAAAGGATCATAAATCCCAAATGGTGAAACCAATTCTGATAAAACCTATGATGTTGGATCAGGGACATGTGAGGTTACCTCAGTACAAAATTTCAAACACATAGGAGCATAAATTTCAGAGATATCATAGAAACAGTAACAGGCATTTCTGCTGAAGAAATTGGAAAATTAGGGCTTCCTGTTCCGGGAGCTTCTCTCCACTGTTTTCAAAAATGGAGTACATTGGACATCTCCATTTTAAGAGATATATCTTTCTAGACAATCAGATCTGAAATATTCCAAGTTTTTGAAATTAGGGTTTCTGTGACAAACCCTGGATCAGCGAGCTTCGGAACCAAGACGAACACCTCAAATCAGTAAGATCTAATCCTTTGCTATTTTCATTTGAGGTTATCATTTCAAAGTGATATATCACATCAGCTTGATGATATGATTGGTGAAGTTGACAAATTCCAAGCCTAGAAGTATATGATCTCTTTGAATAAAATGGTTTGGACACCTACATGAGTATATAGGTTCCAATTTCAGAGGGAGATGAGGCTAGAAGCCTTACAAAAGAAGAACTTGGTCAAGGCCAAGAAGATCATTGCTGATTCAGTCATGAATCAACTTGTACCACAAGTGTCTCCCCAAAGACACTGAAGATGTTTGATTCCTTGACCAAGCTATTTGAAGATAAGAACTTAAATCAAAAGATGGCTTTGAGAAAACAGTTGAAGAATGTGAAGATCCACAATGCAGAAGTGGTGATAGCCACCTTGAATGGCCTCCCAGGATCATGGGATTCATTCATGCAAAGAATGTGTGCCAGAAGGAAGTAATTACTTTCAACAAACTTTGGGAAGAAGAAGAACCTCGATGGAAGCAATTGAATATCAAGCTCTCACCATTCAAAGAAGATCCCTCAAGCGATGAGGAATATGAAGAACTCAATTCTTAAAGAACCTCTTATCCATCTTATCATCTGGATAAGAAATGATGATTTCATGAATGAAGAAGATGATGAAGTAGAATGATCAAGAAGGAGTCTACCCATGAAACAAACAAAAGATAAGTATTCAATTGTCATTTAATGATATTGTTTTTTTATTCATTTGATTATATTCAGTTGATGTGTTATGCATGATAGATTGTTTGCATTAATGACTGTATACTACTAATATGTATGTGATGGGTAAGTAGCTCATGGTGCTATACAACTCTCCATTGCTACTTATCAAACCTCTTTGCTGACATATTGGATTAGTGCACAATCTCAATAATGTCATGGTGGAGATGGAAGGAATATAGAAAGTTTATGTGAGATATGGATGAATGTTGTATTGACTAAACAGTTGCATGATGCATAATAATTTGTCGTTATGCATATGTTTTATGAAATAGTTCTAACCATGCAACTAGTGCATTTGAATTGTAGGAAAGGTCATGTACAAGCTCCTATAAGAAAAGAAGGACGAGACTTGTTCCGAAGAACAAGTGATGACAATTCAAGATTCACTCCAATAAACATGAATCTGAAGCTCCCAGGGTCAGAGACACCATGACAGAAGAAAGAGCTCCGGAGAGTGGTAGATCCACCTTGAAGGATGAAGACCACCATGGGTACAAGAGGTAACTCAAGATGAAGAAAAGAATGCTATGAAAGAAGCTATGATCAAAGAATAACAGTTGATCATGGGGAACGATGTATACGATATGATGGAACAAGTGTACAAAGAAAGGTTCGTGATTCTCCCCAAAAAGAATAGACTATGACATAACATACTCTATTGACCAGTATATATCAAGCATAGAACCACCTGTACAGAATGAAGAGG
>LPNX010839654.1:1056619-1074737 GCA_001517045.1 Pseudotsuga menziesii
GTTCGAATGCAAAGTCATGGCCACACCCATGGAATCCAACCTGAAGCTGTTAGCTGATGACTCATTAGAGTTAGTGGATGTGACTCACTATAGACAGATCATTGAGTCATTGATGTGCTTAACAAATACCAGACCAGACATTTGTTTTGCTGTGAACACCTTAAGTCAATATCTTGTTCAACTAAGACAGGTTCACCTAGTAGCTACAAAACATGTGATTAGATATCTGAAAGGGACTATAGACTTTGGTCTATACTATGATGGTAGCCATGAGTATAGATTGTATGGCTACACAGATGCAGATTGGGATAGAAGTATCTCAGATAGGAAAAGCACATCAGGTAGATGCTTTTGTTTAAGGTCTGCTATGTGTTACCACCTAAGTTGTACTTAGTGGTTTTTATCAAGAGAGCCTGGTGAACCGAACAAGGTTAACTTGTTCGGACTTCAAAAAGACCTTTGGAAGTACTTCTGGGAAGTGCTTGTTGTATCATATCACATGTTCATACCCCATCGGGGAATTGTAATAAATGTTCTAGCATGATAGTGTCTATAAAAGACTCGGTCTCTTAGACCTCATTTGTCAATATGATCAGCCCAGGGTGTTTTTTCCCTTGGTTATTATTGGTTGTTGAATAAATGACTGATAATTTCTGAGTTTTTCAGTCCATACCTCCAAAGTTGGGGTGGTCGGCTTGGAATTTGTGCCTATTGAGGTTTTTAGAGTCTATGTGTCAATGTATAAGCATGCTAGACATCATTTTTGAGTCATATGAACATGTCTAAGTCCCCCTAGGTGTTTTTCAATTTTTCAATTTTTCAGTTTTTTCAGTGTTTTTTATTAAATTTTAATTTTTCCAAAACTTAGGCTATTTTTTAATAGTTTAATTGGAAAAATTAAGTCTGTAATAAAAGTGGGCCAAATAATCAGTTTCAGTCATGTAGGTGCTCATTTTAAAGCTAAGAGCACCATGTAAACCCATGGACCCACTATTTCCTAAGTTTTGAGTGATCTTCCATCACTCAGGTCAGAAAGCCCCAAAAATCAATTATTGATTATTTTAATTAATAAATTGATGAATAATGGAACAAATCCAAAATCAATAACTCAATGGATTCTCAATCGATTTGACTGAAATCAATCAGATCTGGAGCAGATTGACTGGATCTAACAAATCCTTGACTAAAGGAGGGTATCAAATCACATCCAAAGATGATCTACAGTGGTCTTCATGGGAAATTGCACCCTCCCTCTCTCCTCAGCACGTTTTGGCTCTCCTGGATGCTCTGTGCGACGATGTGTCACTGTATGGGTTGATGTGTCAGCCAGATCAGGCCCCCAGTTGACAAGTAGGCTCAGTTCATCCTCAGTTCTGCATTGATGAACTATCCATCTGATGATTTCACTTGATTCCATGAGGAATTGCACCCCCCCTGGGCTAGATGGCCTGCAAATTGTATAAATCAAGGCACAACCTCCTCTTCCAAGCTAGTTAGAACTAGGATTGAGGTGTTGTTTCTCTTCTACTGTATTGTTTTTTCATTCTGGAATAAAGAAGCTTTGGAGGCAAGATCTATGGTGTAATGCTCTTCATGTGTGGATGTTGATTGTCAAATGCTTACGAGGTATAATATGCTTTTGTTTATCATTGCTTTGCTGGTTAATTGTTGGCCTTGAAGGAGAGAGCTCCCTCCTGTTAGGGTAAGAGTTTATTCTAGTTTGATTTATGCTCTTACTACTGCTTGTTCCAGATCTATTGGATTTGTATGTATTTTAAGTTTAATTGCATGCTTTCCAATCATCTTTTTCGGCAGCACCTATGTTTTAACCATCTGTTTGTGCAAGGATTTTTAAGTTGCAGATGATCTTGCTGGTAGAATAGGTTGAGCTGGTTTGAATATTCCTCATCTTTAGTATCTTATGAATGACATAATCCCTCAGTGTTCCACCAAATCAGAATCCAAAGCCCAACATTTCCAGGCTTCAAACACTCTTTCTCTCTCTTCCTCCTTTAAAAATTATTAAACTTTCCTCAAACTGGTTACTTTAAGGTTTCTTTTTAAATATGATATATCTCATAAAGAAAAGAATACATTGATCTAATTAACAATATCCCTTCAAATTTCTAGATCTTAGTTTCATTGTGCACATAAAGTTCAAATTCAAGAGATCTAGCTAAATTGCCTTAGTAGTTTATTGAAAAATTCATAGCTTGCTGTTAAGGTAGTTTCATTTTCTGTTCAATAATTTCAATATTCTGCAATCAGTGATTTTAATTGGCTGCACAAACAGCAAGCCAAGATCCCAAGGAAATCTTGCTTTCCTTGGTTCCTTTTTCGTCGGTTTAGCTAGTTTAATTTCATTAATTTTTTGAGATAAAGTAGGCTGACCCAAAGGTACTCTTAAAGTGCTTTGGGGAATTTTTTATTCTAATTCACTCGCTGTCATTTAGAATTTCTGACAGAGAAGAAAGGAATCTGCTGTCCAAAGTGGCTTTTGGAGCGCTCAAATCCCCCCAGGGGTCTCTCTTTTGTCACATAATTTGTAATTTTTTTTGCATAAACTGTAATATCTTGGTTTCAGCCTGTATAAGGACCAATAAAGCTCTGTTTTATCAGTGCTTTGATGTTGTAACCTCTGTAATAAAGTCATCCTTTGAATAGGCTCTTTCGAGCCCATTCCCCATCCCCCCCTGGGGGGATTCGCGTCGGTGCCATTTTTGTCGTTTTCTGCATATTTCCTTTTACTAGAATTGATCTGATTTGCAGGGTAGTATATTTGATATTGTTGTTAATTCCATATTCCATATCTTACTTTCAAAAGTAATCATAATACTTAGCCCACGATTTCCTGAGTGACCCGAAAGGGGAAAGAGATTCGTGGTAGGATTAATCAGAAAACCATATTTGTGTATTTTTTTATTTTTTCTATCATTTGTTTATCAGCAGCTTTAAAATTAACCCCTCCTTGATTCCTCGATTGAGATCCACTTGGATCGAAAGAGGTTCTTGGAGGCTTTTCTTTTAATCAAGAACACATCTCTTAAAAACTTATTAAAATTTACAAGACTCCAGTGTGTATGTGTAGAAGGAGAGAGTCGATGTAGGTCGACTTGAATGAAGACCGACTTAGTAGATCAGCCGACTAAGTCGGGGGACCGACTTAGTCGATCAGCCGACTAAGTCGGGGGACCGACTTAGTCGATCAGCCGACTAAGTCGGTCGGCCGAGCAAACACAGTAATTAAGACTGCTAACTAATAGTTGTGTTGGTTCACCGAACCGACAGGTAGTTATCTTGTAACTGTTTGTAATCTGTATATATTAGGCTGTTGAGCCTCACAAGAACCCAGTTCAGTTCTTGGCTTTGTACGATCTATTGAGAATAATATAATCTGTTTATCCTATCTGTTCTTGTCTCTTGTATCTGTGTATATTCTGTATATTTTTGTATGTATTATTGGTAACCTTATGTGATCTGTGAGATTAAAACATTGGTTCCATTTCCGGTAGTACATAACTGGAATATATGCTCACATATGATACCAGAGCAGGAGATAAAGGACTGGTGGGAGCGAAAAATTGCTAACTATCTACAAAATTACGCGAGAAGGAACAGATTGACCGTCGCAGAAGCAAAAGCCAGATTTTTCACTGAGACTCACGAAAATTTTGTTGAATTCGTGCCACATCTACTGAAGCAGCTTTTGGATGAGAAAACCGGACAAGACTAAACAAGAAGAGTTACTCCAGAAACTAATCCGAGGAGGCCGTACGAATCTATCGGAGTGGTTCGAAAAGATAGCCGACGACTTCTATGAGGAACAAGCAGTCGAAGACAGGACTTCTGTGGAAACTGTTCGACAGAAATTTTTCACAGAATTTACTGATCAATTCTTGTGTTCCTTGTCGACTTTGTTGTTCAAGTTCTTAATAGAAAAAGGAGCAGGCCATATTGTCGAAGCTCGACCACTATTACGTGAACCACCCTCAAACACTAACTGGGCGGAGAAGCAAAAGAAGTGGGAAAAATTCATTGCTGAAAGGGAGTGGGAATACTTCCTGAACAAATAGACAGCATTATCCGAGCTTTCTAAAAAGCGTCGGGTAGGATATGGGGGGGTAGCTGGTCGTGTGTCGGAGAAGGAGCATGGTGGATACCAGTCGACCAGAATTAAGACAGTAATGAACAGTTGACCGAAGAGGAATTCATAGTATTGTATGAAAGTATGTCGGACATTAAAAGAATCAAGAGGGACGAATGACAACAAAGAAGGGAAGCCAGACGTGAACGATCCGACGAGCTGCGTCAAGAACAAAACCCTAGGGAGACCGACCGAGATGAGAATCCGCTAGAGTCGGGTCATGACCGACACGAAGAAGGCGTAGACGAAGAAACGGCCCCTAAGGCAGAGGAAGTGTGGATAGAGCAGCAAGAAGCTCTCCAAATAGTGATCCCTGATGAGGTAACCATGTCCCCCGCCAATTCCCATACCATAATACAGACTATTATTGAAGACGACCTCCGACTGAGAGCTGGTGACATCATAATCTGGAGTCGACTAGGTGATGAACCGTACCCGGGCCGACACCTTGTTATATGTTGACCGGTCGAAGGGAACTGGGTGACCTTTCAAATGGCACCCTCCTTTCGTAGTATCCACTTGCTCCTGCCGACACATGAAGGAGCACCCCCCCTGCCACATACAACTTTTGAAGATAACCACGAGTCAGACCTGAGCACGCAAAGTGACAGTGGGTCACCGAGAAGACAAATTATCAACAATCCCCTCTACCGCAAGAAAGAATCAACCACCGACGGAGGCACAAGTTCCGTCGACCAAAACCCCATCGTCACCCCTACAGGTTCGACTATATCATCGACCCCACCTCTTTCACCCCCACCCACACCTCCCACCCCGCCAACTTCAGAAAGTAGTGACAGTGACTCCGACATGGGTCACGGATCTGCTCAGATTCCCCTTTATGAGGGCGAAGAAGACCCCAGACGACATTGGTTCATCTGTGAATCGATATGGGAGGCCAACAAGGTCACAGAAGAAGAAAGCCAGATGGCCCAGTTCGCAGGAGCCCTAAGGAAAAGAGCTCTAACATGGTATATGACATTTTCTGAACGGCAGCCCAGAGCAACAAAAGCCGAGATAAAAGCGCAATTCCTATCATTTTTTAAGACCCCAGACACCAAACACCTGGCCGCCAAGAAGCTGAAAACAACATCCCAGAAGCCAGGAAAAACAGTTCACGACTACGATAAACGATGGAAGGATCTATTGAGCCAGTTAGATTATACTATTGACGAACAATTACTGATTCAATGGTTCCTTGCAGGACTCTCACAGAAGGTTCGCCGACACATCAGTCTGGAAACTTTCAAGTCATATGAAGATGCGCTGACAAAAGCTCTGCAGGTCGAGATGGATGAAGACATACCTGCATATCAGACCGACCACCGTTTGGAGGAACAGCTGGAAAACGTGCAGAAGTCCTTGAAAGAGCTGACTCTGAAGAACCAAGAAGTCTGGTGCACTAACTGTTCAACAGCCGGTCATTCCAAAGATAATTGTTGACAGCAATTCAGCCGACAAGATGTCCGTTTTGTACAAACAAAGGCGTTTTGTGACATTTGCCAGGAACGTGGAGACCATTCTACCGCCGACTGTCCTTATAATATGAAGAATGGAAAGGCTTCCTGGTGTGCTATCTGCAAAACTACAAATCACAACACGGCCGACTGCCATCTTAACCTAAAAAATAGACAGAACTACTAGGTCGTTTACCAGACAAATGCGGTCGCGCAGAACACGGAGCAAAATAATAACACTAACCAGAACGGGCAACGCAATGACGGCCGACGATACGAACGCCAACATGACAATCGACGACAAGGGTTTGGAAGAACCGGTCGATTCGTTGGGAATCACGAAATAAGAAGTCGCCGACCCACCCAATTCTTTATTTGTTACAAAGAAGGCCACATATGCGCAGACTGTCCGTACAAGGACAGAACTGACCTCAAATTTTGTACACACTGTGGGGTAGGCGATCACTCCTTGGAGGATTGTCCTACCATGTTGGAAAAAATTAGCAATAAAAATAATGTTAATGTCTTGTCTTGTGTCGAGAAGAATGATGTAATAACTACTAAGAACTTGCACATTGTCACTCGACAAGGCACCAAAACTGGGCCTGATAACCCTCAGATTAGCAAAATCAAAAACACAACTGCATACCCTGACCCTAGAAAGGAACAACAGACATATCAAGAAGCCACACACATATTCCAAAACATTGCATAGCAAGAAGACACTATTAACAGTCGACTTAGCTCGACCCAGCAGTTAAATCGTCTCATTCAAACAGACGAATCTGTAGGTCAATTCATCGATTTACTACATCAAATTAAAACCACTAACCTTGAGAAACAAACTAAGAACATTTGTAGCTTAAATCAGAAAGACAAAAATGATGTCGACCCACTGGTCGACCTAGAAATTGAAGGATACCACATCCGACAAGTCGTTCTAGATTTTGGGTCCCAAGTAAATATTATGACCAGGGATACGTGGGAACAAATGGGCAAATCTCAACTCTATGAGTTAGGAATCTACCTAAAACTGGCCGACCAAGGTCTCATTGAACCCATTGGGGTCTGGAAAAATGTAGACACAACCATTAAAGGCATATCGACTAAGGTTGAATTTGAAATTATTGACCCAAAGGAAGGATCTAGCTCCTTCCCAGCCCTTGTCGGTCGACCTTGGGGTCGAAAGATGAAAGCCTCTATCTCCTTAGATAAAGAGAGGATCAAGCTAAAAGGCAATGGCCAAAAAGTTATTGTACCCATTAACCCTTCCCAAGGAAAGCCTTGGATAGAACCCATTGATGAGGAGGTTGATGTTAGACAGCTATACCAAATCCACAATAATACTGACTATACTGAACCAAACATCTATGGGGAACTTCACTTAGGTAACCAAGATTCAGTTGGTTATAATTCAGATGCCGAACTATATGACTGGGAGATAGAAAAATATGAAACACAAGCAAGAGGGTGCTGAACTATCCAAAAAGTACAGAAAAACCCCACCCGACAGTGCTTTATAGTCTCAATTATCCCCAAGATTTTTGAGAAAAAAATAAGAGAACACCCTACCTTACAACCGACCAGCGAAAACACCAGGCAACAACCTAGGTATAAGGAGAGGGAATCCCCAGTCATGCATGTTGAACAAGTGTCTAAAAACATTGGAGAACATGGCCGACTACAAAGCTTAGTAGAAACCTTCACAGGTCAGGCAGCTAGATGGTGGGACACCCATCAGACAAAACTGCAGACCTGGACTAGTGCTGTAACTTACTTTGTTGAAAGGTTTGGTGGCAGGAAGTTAACCTCACAGGCACAGATCCCTATCTTCACCCAAGGACAAGAACCAGAAGAACACATCCAAACTTGTGAAAAAGAGTGGAGAATACTTGGACATAAGGATGAAAGAGCCTGGCCACACTTATTTCCTTCCACCCTAGACGACCTACCTAGCAAATGGTATAAGATGGAGGAAGCCAAAGGTGAAACCTTTTTTTGGAATGAACTAAAAGCCAATTTCATTAAAGCCTTCAACTTTATACCTGAGGATAAACAATTAGTTGAGCCAGCACAACAAATCAAACATTTCATTCAACCGACTGAAACACACCCTTACCAAGACCCTCGACAGGTCAAGAACTGCAATAGTCTTCACATAGGATCAAAAGTTGAGTCGACCCGATTACAATTGGAGAATGAACACACCGAAGGGAAAAGATTCAGATGGAAATCCAACCATGCTAAAACAACAAAACCAATCCACTCTGTGGTAAGGGTCGTGACTACCGATAAACCAGACCTCGACCGAATGACTGCAGCCGACTTCCCTGCTACATTCTCACAGTTCAAGGAAGGAAGTCGACAGATCAATGAAGCAAAATCTCCAGAATGGTTAGATGCCAAAGTAAGAACTAAGGAAGTAGACATTTCAAATGACGATCGACCAAAAATAGCCAAGATTGGTGATTATTGGAATGAACAACAAACTGTTGAAATAGTAACCTTACTTAGAGAATTCCAAGACGTCTTTGCAAGTGACTATAAAGACTTGAAAGGGTTAGTTCAAGAAATGGGAGAGATGAAAATCGACACTAAACCTGATGTCCAACCTGTCAAGAAAAGGCCTTATAAACTAGCCCACAAGTATAAGGAAATAGTTAAAAAGGAGATCGACAACATGTTGGAAGCAGGGATTATCTACCCCATCGACCAGTCGGAATGGACAAGTCCCATGGTCGTACAGCCTAAGAAACACGACCCGACCAGATTAAGAATCTGTGTCGACTTCAGGGAGTTGAATAAAGTCACACTGACAGATCCCTTTCCCACACCTTATGCTGATGAAATCCTGAATGAAGTTGCAGGACATGAGCGTTATTCATTTACGGATGGGTTTTCAGGTTATAACCAGGTACCCATAGCAAAAGAGGATCAAAAGAAGACAACATTTGTTTGTGAATTTGGATCTTTTGCTTATAGGGTTATGCCTTTTGGATTAAAGAATGCACCTGCAGTGTTCTCCAGAATTGTTGTAAAAACCTTCCAGGAATACATCTATAAAACTATGGCAGTATACTTTGACGACTGGACAATTTATTCCACATTAAAGGATCACTGCACATGGCTCCTACTTATGCTGGAACGATGTCGACAGATTCAACTTTCCCTCAATATTAAGAAATGCATCTTTATGACTCCCATAGGCATACTCTTAGGACATATTGTCTGCAAAGAAGGAATCAAGGTTGACTTTGCTAAAATTAAGATTATTCTTGACCTAAAACCCTCAATAAACCCTAAACAAGTTAGGGTCTTACTTGGTCATACTGGGTATTATAGGAAATTCATCAGACATTATTCTGATATGACTTACCCCCTAGAAGAATTACTGAAGGACGATATCGAATTTAAATGGATAGAAGAATGCCAGATCTCCTTCGACAAACTAAAGAGAAAACTGGTCGAAGCACCCATACTTAAATTCCCAAATTGGTCGACCAAATTTCATGTGCATATCGACGCATCAGGAATAGCAATTGGCGCAATCCTGACTCAACCAGGAGATGATGGGATGGATTACCCTATAGTTTACAGCAGTCGAAAATTAAATAAGGTTGAAAAGAACTATTCGACCAAGGAAAGGGAAGCCTTAGGAATGGTATTTGTACTTCAGAAGTATTGACACTACCTATTAGCTAACCCCTTCATATTTTACACCGACCATCAAGCTTTGAAGTATCTCGTAAACAAACCTCTTCACCATGGGAGAATTTGTCGATGGCTACTTCTCTTTCAAGAGTTTGAGTTTGAAGTAGTGGTCCGACCAGGAAAGCTCAATGTCGGACCTGATCACCTATCCCGAATCGACACAGGAGAAGAACCGACCGGAGTCGACGACGACTTGCCGGATGCACATCTATTTTGTATAGAAGCAATACCAGCAGAGTTGGAGGAGATTGCTCAGTTCTTAGAGACAGGTCAGGCACCAGAAGGTCTGAGCACTAAGAAGAAACAAATCCTAGCTATGAAGGCTACTCCATACAGCCTCATCAATGGATTTCTATACAAAATGGGGTTAGACGATGTTCTTAGAAGATGTGTACTCAACCATGAACGAGAGCAAATCATGCACGAAGCACATTATGGACCAGCAGGAGGGCATTTTCAGGCCGACACAACTGCCAAGAAAATCCAACAGTCTGGATTATGGTGGCCAACACTTCATAGAGATTGTAAAACCTTTGTCAGTCGATGTGATAGATGTCAATGACTAGGTCGACCACTGCCAAGTATAGAAATGCCCCTGATCTCAGTCAACCCTAGTCTCACCTTTGAAATCTGGGCTATAGACTTCATAGGACCATTCCCTGTCCCAGCCCGACGATCAGGTGCAAGATATATCATCACTGCAGTGGAATATGTTACTAAATGGGAAAAAGCAGAACCTGTCGAGACCTATTCAAGTGAGATAGCTGCTAAGTTCATATATGAAAACATCATTACTCGATTTGGTTGTCTGCTCACTTTGATCAGTGACCAAGGGTCTCACTTCGTTAACAAAACAATCAAAAATTTAACCGACAAGTTTCATATCGACCACCGACGTAGTACAGCATACCACCCCCAATCGAATGGTGCAATTGAAGCCTTTAATAAAACACTGACGAAAGGATTGACTAAAATATGCAGTGCCGACAAGGATGACTGGGATGAGAAGATTCCTGCAGTTTTATGGGCATACAGGATAGCCTACAAACGGTGAACTGATCAAACCCCTTTTCGACTGGTATATGGCCAAGAAGCAGTCGTCCCTCTACACTTCAGACAACAGGCACCCATAGTTGCACAAATACTACATGTCGATGTCGAACAGGCCAGGAAGGATCGACTCTTTCAACTTAATAAACTATAAGAACACAGACTTATGGCCATCCAACACCAGGAAATACAAAAACAATAGCAGAAAGCATGGCACAACCGTAATATCAAAAACAAAAATCTGTCGGTCGGTGACCTTACTTTACTGTATAACAGTCGAGTTAAAGGTAAACCTAAGAAACTTCACACAGAATGGATGGGCCCTTACATTGTCGAAGAAATACATCCCAATGGTTCAGTCCAACTAAAAACATTACAGGGCCTGGTATTTCGGAAGCTCGTTAATGGAGCCCGACTGAAACGATATAAAAACTAAAAACTAAAAAAAAAAATAAAAAAAAATCATATAACGGTCTTAACTGACCACCAAAAACCTATAAAAAAAAAGTTAGAAAATTACAAAAATCAAAACCGTACACTTATAAAACAATCAGCATGACAACAACTCACCCCTCCGACCACCAAAATCACTTTCATCGACCAGACAAGACGACCATTTTCACCACTGACACCGACCGCTGACCTCGAGAGTCACATCACATATTAATGGCCTCGAGCGCCGAACCAGATCCCCCAGATTGCACTCGAGTATTGCAGCTGGGCTGTCAATTCCGCCATTAATACAACCAGTTCGACACTCCACCACACCCACGCCTATAAATAATGGACTGCCCAAGGTTCATTCACCACACCCCTTACACACAGACCAGTCGCATTCGCCATCGACCAAATCCCACGAACCCTATTACCAGTCCGACCAGTCTGATATCATGGCACCCAAGCTTACCCGCGCCGCGGCCAAGGCAAAAGAGTTACAGGAAGAGGACACACCCTTGGTCCAAAGATTGAAACATATCCAAAATGCCAAATTCGAGGAGGGTCCTTTCCAAAAACTCTGGATAGAAATCCAAGAGTGGGCCTTTGTCGATAGTAAAATCACCCAGGCCGCTGAGAAAATCCGAAATAGCTCTATCCTCCAGTACCCCAACGCACCACTGATGGAAAGCTTCGGTGGGATGAAGGAGGCAGTGGTTAAGTTTATTATCAGTCATTACCACAACGGCCGATTCTATTTTGACCAACCGATTGACATCACTGGGGATGTTATTTCAGCGCTTACAGGTCTATCGAACAGGGGCGACCCTGTACCAATTGGGATTAAAGAAGGCCTCGTCCAAGAAATCATAGGCACACCGACTGGAAAAAACTCGAAGGGACTGATGATAGGCCAGATCACGACAAGAACGCCACAAATTGTGGCTAAAATCATCGCCATCACCCTTACCTTGGCTGGTCGAAGCAGCGACCTAAAACTAGAAATGTTGGAGGCGGTCGACACAATTGCAACAAACGGACGTCTTTACAAATGGGGAGACTATGTCGCAGACCTGGTCAAGACCATATGCGAACACTTCCAGGAGACAGGAGGTATTATAAAATTTCCCTCTTTAATCATTTGGATTGTTATGTACCATATCTATCCGGAAGGCAGTGCAGTCTTCCGGGAGCCCACAAGGTTTGAAATGCACAGGTTCAAACCCTTTTCACAGAGAGGAACCCTGCATGAGCTGGCACAAGGAAAAGTCTTTCTAGAGACTTGGTTCCAGCAGCTAAAAGTCCGAACGATGAGGTGGAGGGTGCCATAGATCATCCCACGAAACCTCCCAGCTCAGTCTCACATCCAATTAGCTCTCGACCATACGTCAGTATGGTATATGCGAGGTCAAGACCCCAAAGTAAAAGACCTCGACTACTACCCAACAGTCGAACAGATCTTTCGGGAGTTGAGTCGACAGGCAGGCACAAAAGTACCAATTCCAGCAGCTGCCAAAGAAGTCGACTTCTCTATCGTCGAGCCTCTTACAGACCAAGAGAAGGAAGAGGATTATGAGTTAAATTTGTACATCAGCACTTTCGTGTCGGAGGATACTCCGACTGTGACCACTAGTAGGGTGCACTTAATAGTGAAGCATCCGACCGCACCCAGATTAGACCCCCCGTCGACAGAACAACAACAACCAATGGAACAGGCACAACCGATAGTACCACAAACCGCTCCTCCGGCGCCAGAGACTGTCGACCCAGCTCAGACTCCGACAGGGGAAGTCGAGGAAGACAACCCTGAATATGCTGTGTCTCGGAGCATTATCAAAAAACTGGCAAAGGAGATAGCCGTCGCCAGAAGGAAGATCAAACTACAGAAAAAACAGCAAGGCAAGGGCAAGCGTAAGCTTGTCCTTGCTGACTCCACCGACGACGACGAGGAACTAGCAGCAGCAGCACTCAACATTGTCGAAGATGCCCGGACTAATAAGGTAACTGTTGAAACCCAGTTTCAACACTTTATTGATGCAGGAGCTCCGGAGGGTCGACCCAAGAAATCCAAAACTCAGTCGACACCTGAAAATATAGTCGACCTTGTGTCGACCCCTCCACCTCCATCTCCGACCACCATAGTCGAGGAGCAAGCACCGGTACAGCAGGCCGACATGTCCCCAGAAGTATTTGAAAGAGTTATCCCAGAGGCACTCAGGGCCAGGGCCAGCACGGACGATGAACTCAAAGCCTTCTTTCAGACGCTACCTGCAATATTCCAGTCGGCACAAACAATACGGACAACATCACCACTAAAAGCAAGCAAAAAGATATATGCCCAGAAAACAATAGTATTTACAAGGGTCCATGACAGTGGCGACATAGCAGGGCATGAACAGACCTTCACTGACTACCAACTCCCACCGGAAGAAGACATTATGTCTTCCAACCAAAGTTCCCAACACCATTCTCCATCACCACCAGGATCAGGAAACCATCCATCCCCACCTTCACCACCATCATCTCCACCACCTCCACCACCGCCTGATTCACAGCCGAAACCACCATCATCTTCACAGTCGAAAGTGGACATACCACCTCCTCAAACACAAAAACCCCCGACCACTGAACCACCCCTTCAGACACAAGCACCTTTGACTTCTGTTCCACCTTCCACTTCTGCAGGCCCTCAAGACAAGCCAAAAGAACAGCAACAGGAGACCACAGAACCGACCTATACTACTGCAGGTACTCAGGAGCACGATGCTGACAAACAAAAGAAACAGATAGACCAGCATCGGCCATCCAGGCTATGGATAAGTTTAAAAGATGCAAGTTCGTTGACCAACACAGAGGTCGGCCAACTGCTAAACACCCTAGCAAAAGAAGCAAAGAAGAGGACACAAACAGTAAAGAAACAACTCAGGGATAAGGAGGCTGAACAAGTCGAGTTTCTCCGCAAGTGTAGGTCTCTTGCACAAACTGTCACCCAAGGACCAGTCGAAACTGCAACGGACCGACCACTCGAAAGGGCATATCAGTTGTTTGAAGGCTTGGTGTCGACTATCCAGACACATATCCAAGGGACTAGAGCATAACAAAAATAAGAGACTGCTCGACTGCTCCTGACCCAGCACACTGCCTTTTCGGAGGCTTACAAACTTTTACAGGACCATATGGAGGAATCCATTGTTACTGAAGAAGTGCTAAGAGATTGGCCGACTCATTATGGGCAGGTCTATCATCAGAGCAGGCAAACACGACAAGGCATTCAGGCCTTGGAAAGTCAGAAAATGACCGAGGTAGAACTGAGGCAGACCCTTGAGGAGCAGATTGTGATGGAAAGTAGCAAGATGCAAAAACTCGAACGAGAAGCTCATCAGTGGGTACAGCAAGCCTTACCAAACTTGGAGAAGGTTGACCACATCTGTCCACAAATGAAAAGACTCCTGGATACCGCCGAAGAACAAAACCAACTGTTGGGTCCTAGCGTGGAAAATATTGCAGAAATGCCTATGGCCGAAAAGATGTCGGTATTATCAAGTGTAACAACTCTAACCATCGACATCCAGAAATCCCTGCAGACATGGACAGATTTCCAGGGTCAACTTGCCATCACAGCTCCCGCCATCGTCGAAGTGTGTGTTCAGAGACGACCGACCATCCGACTACATAGTCCTCACCAGGAGCAAGTTTGACAGGTTCGACAGGACTTCATTTTTTGTACTTACCTTTTTTCTTCAGGACGAAGAAATGTTTTGTTTGTGGGGGAGATGTAGAAGGAGAGAGTCGACGTAGGTCGACTTGAACGAAGAATGACTTAGTCGATCAGCCGACTAAGTCGAGGGACCGACTTAGTCGATCAGCCGACTAAGTCGGTCGGCCGAGCAAACACAGTAATTAAGACTGCTAACTAATAGTTGTGTCGGTTCACCGAACCGACAGGTAGTTATCTTGTAACTGTTTGTAATCTGTATATATTAGGCTGTTGAGCCTCACAAGAACCCAGTTCAGTTCTTGGCTTTGTACGATCTATTGAGAATAATATAATCTGTTTATCCTATCTGTTCTTGTCTCTTGTATCTGTGTATATTCTGTATATTTTTGTATGTATTATTGGTAACCTTATGTGATCTGTGAGATTACAACAGTATGCTCTGCACTTGGCTATGGTTCATCCGATCAGTCAAGCTGTATCAAAAGCACTTGGGTGACTAGCATAATTAGGACTCACCTTCCCTAATTAATAAACCATCAGGTGAAAATCCAACACCTCGATCAAACCTTTACGGTGGCAAAATACCCAAAGGAAGCGGGAACCTATTGAAAAGTGACCTCGGGGCGCCGATCTCTATCACACCCTAACGGGTGCGTTACGAACATAGCCCCAGAGACTCCATTTCAGCCCACATATTCCTTGTGGGTAGCCGTGTAGGTTTTGTTTTGGACATACTCCAAGTACTCTCGGTTATATCTGGAGTCCCCCCTTTAGCCTAATTTAATCAATTCATACTTCAATTTTAACTTAAAACATACCAAGATGCAATCGCAAAACATTTACTCCAAACACATGCAAGCACATTGATCTCTTTGATTTGACTCCATTATTAAGGCACTGGTCATTTTTGCTTCATATATATATTGTTTATCAGCTTTGTGCTTTCGTGTGTTATCTTCGTATCTTGTCATCTTTAATTGTTTACAGTTAAAATATTCAAAATCCTAAATAACTGATTCAGTTTAACATCACCACACTAAGAAATCATCCTTAGTAACTTAATAGGGTCTACCCCCCTTGGCTCCATTAGGAGTTGAGCCTAAATGGAGGAGTCAAGAACAAGGTGATAGCCTTGACTCGAGACTTTTCCCCAAGGACACACCGAGTGGCTTGAAGATTTCTGCCACGTGATCCAGGTGTGTGAAAATGTGGCAACACTTTTTGGCGCTGTTGCCGGGGATAAATATTTTTATTCCCGAGTACAACTTAGCTTAGCTTTTTTCTAAACAAATAAAAAGATAAAAAACTTTTGATTGATCTAGTCTTTAAAAAAAAAAACATAAAAATTAAAACTCAATCCATCTGGCGACTCCACTGTCTAACATCCTTCAAGAATTTCTACCCAAAGAAAACGCTGACAATTATTCAATCCCCTCCCTGATCCTGAAAGGTTTATTAGGGAAAGATTGAATAGGCAGACTTCTCGTAGAAACCTTGAAGTTTTAGGAGACCAATCCATCTCAGATATCCATAGCATATTTGTAGAGAGTCATACTTTCCAATCTCAAGAAATGACAGAATTTTTCAAACCCCTTGAATTTTATCAGATAGCAGGTGCTCCTCATAACATTCTGAATGATGCGATCAAGAATCTCCCCAAGTTCAAGGGAAACAATGCCATCACTGCCAAGTCTCACCTTAGAAAGTTCTAAAGGAACCTAGTCAGTTATTGCAATGATCCTTCCCATGACCATGATGATGTCAAAATGAAGCTCTTTGCTTTATCCTTAGAGGATGATGCTGCAGAGTGGTATGAAAACCTTGGTGATGATTCATATAAAACCCTTAATGAATTCCAAGCAGGTTTTAAGAATAAGCGGGGGGGGGGGGGGGGGGAGAAAGAACCAAGACATTTGCTTGCTACCCTACATACTATAAAGAAGATGGAGAATGAAACCATAGATGAATTTAATACTAAGTTCGGGCGGGTGGTTGCGGATATCCCTAGAGACATCAAGCCAAGCGATGCCTCCATATTAATATCCTACATCGAAGCTTTCACTGGTGATTTGAGATACCAATTAAGGGATAAAGATCCAGTCGATCTAAAAACTGATCAAGATCTGGCCGAGAAAATAGAAAGGAATATGCAATCTTCGAGCAAGTCCAACATTCCAAGTTACAATAGGGGAAATACTTCATTCAACAAAGAAAAGGGAAAGGCCATTGAATTAGAGGAAAAGACAACCTCTAAAGACCCCATGGAAAAAATAGCTAGCATGCTTGAAAAAGTGAAGACTGATCAGGACCAATTCATGACAAAAATGCAAAATAGAATGGTCACATGGGAGAGAAATAATGGACCTACGAATTTTCAGCCAAAACAGAATCAAGTGTATCAAAAAAGGTTTCCTCAGCAAGAGCCTAGGATTCCAAACCAGTTAGACTCAACTAACCTGGTAGAAGAAGTAATTCCATGGTGTAGACCTTGTGAGCAATTCCACCAAGAAAGTGCTTGCTACATAGCAAACCAGATTATAGAACATGGGATGGCAGAGGTCAGTAATCAAGAAACAACATCAGGTGAGTCTGATCATGTGTACATGGTAGGCCAAACCTATCCTCTATCAAACCAGCATTGGCAGCAGGCCACGGACTACGGTTTCTAGAAGGATTTCCTGTCTAACTTTTATGGTACAATGCCTCCTCCCGAGGAAATTAAGGAAAGGAGGGATGCCAGGTTCAAGGGAGCTGTGCTTCAAAGGAGAGAAAAACAATCACCGCCTAAACAGTACAAGCAAAAGGTAACCACTCCTTCCCTCCCAGATCCTCCTATTGTCCCTGAATCAAATATTGATATGGGAGAATGGATAAGTAATGCTAAAATTCATGTTTATGCAACTGATGTCCTTAAGATTCCTGGTCAAAAGGAAAAATTGTTGAAAGCCTTAGAAGATAGCAAAAGTGAAGCTCATAAAATTATCGAGGAGGATCCCCTTCCTAATAATAATGCTATATTTGAAGCTGAACTTATCGAACCTATAGATATGCCCATAGTCCTCAATAGTGTTGATCCGAGGAGAGAAGATCACCCACCTTTCTATGGCTCCCTTTTAGTTGATAAACTTCTCATTCATAACTGTATGTTAGATTCGGGTGCTTCATCAAATGTTATGACTAGAAAAGTAATGGAGCAGCTAAGTTTGAGGGTCACCCGACCCTGCCACAATGTTTGTGCCATGGATGCAAGAGAAGTTGAAGTGGTAGGGATAATATTAAATTTACAGGTCAAGTTAGCTAAGTACCCAAATATCGACATGACGATGGATGTCGTGGTAATAGATGTCCCAGATAATTGGGGTATGTTGCTATCCAGAAAATGGGCTGCAACTCTTGGTGGGCACATCCAAATGGATTGGACATATGCTACTATACCTGCATCAAAGAACACTAGGGTGATTCTCCATAGAGAAAAGCTAAGGAAACGGCATGTAGAAAAACCTAAGAAGCCCGGAAATGAATTTGTTCATTTCACTAATAATTTTGGAAACTATGCTATTTTGTCAAATTTCATGGCCCCCATTAAGGAAAACATTAAAAATG
>LPNX010839654.1:1085910-1102395 GCA_001517045.1 Pseudotsuga menziesii
TCTTGCAGAAGTAAGTGTCTCTTCAAAATTAACTCCCTCTTTCTGATAGAAACCTCTAGCCACAAATCTTACCTTAATTCTATCAGCAACATATCTTATCTTGCAAATCCATTTGGAAGATACCACATTCTTGCTTTCTAGTTTGAGTACTATATCCCAAACATCAGTCTAGTATCACAACATCTTCTATGAGTTTTTCTTCTCAGGTCATCAACATATCCTAGACTTTTTCATTCAACCTTGAAGCTTGGAACCTACTTTACTCTTGGTAAAGTCTCGATCCATCACAAAGCTATCCATCATATCATACCATGTCGAACTCAGATATAATTTTCTATAGTCACTCCCCCTGAAGTGGAGTATCATCTTCCCTCTTCATTTTGTACAGGTGGTTCTATGCTTGACATATACTGGTCAATAGAGTATGTCATGTCATAGTCTATTCTTTATAGGGAGAATCATGAACCTTTCTTTGTACACTTGTTCCATCATATCGTATACATCATTCCCCATGATCAACTGTTACTCTTTGATCATAGCTTCTTTTATAGCATTCTTTTCTTGATCTTGAGTTATCTCTTGTACCCATGGTTGTCTTCATCCTTCAAGGTGGATCTACCATTCTCTGAAGCTCTTTCTTCTGTCATGGTGTCTCTGACCCTGGGAGCTTCAGATTCATGTTTATTGGAGTGAATCTTGAATTGTCATCACTTGTTCTTCGGAACAAGTCTCATCCTTCTTTTCTTGTAGGAGGTTGTTCGTGACCTTTCCTACAATTCAAATGTACCAGTTTCATGGTTAGAAATATTTCATAAAACATATGTATAACGACAAATTCTTATGCATCATGCAACTATTTAGTTAATACAACATTCATCCATATCTCACATAAACTTTCTAGATGCCTTCCATATCTACCATGACATTATTGAGATTGTGCACTAATCCAATATGTCAGCGAAGAGGTTTGATAAGTAGCAATGGAGATTTGTATAGCACCATGAGCTACTTACCCATCACATGCATATTAGTAGTATACAGTCATTAATGCAAACAATCTATCATGCATAACACATCACTGAATATAATCAAGTGTATAACAAAAAAATATCATGAAATGACAATTGAATACTTATCTTTATTTGTTTCATGGGTATATTCCTTCTTGAGTCTTCAACTTTATCGTCTTCTTCATTCATGATAGCATCGTTTCTTATCCAAATGCTGAGGTGGATAAGAAGTTATTCAAGAGTTGAAATCTTCATATTCCTCATTGATTGAGGGATCTTCTTTGGAAGATGAGAGCTTGATATTCAGAGACGAGATTATTCTTCTTCCCAAAGTCTGCTGAAAGTAATCAATTCCTTCTGGAACACATTCCTTGAATGAATGAATTCCATGATCCTAGGAGGCCATTCAAGGTGGCCATCACCACTTCTGCATTCTTCACTTCTTCTTCAGCTGGTTTCTTAAGGTCATATTTCGATCTATGTTCTTCCCTTCAAATAGCTTGGTCAAGGAATCAAACCTCATCGATGTCTTTAGGAAAGACACTTGTAGAACAAGTTGATTCGAGACTGAATCATTAATAATCTTCTGGGCTTTGAGCAAGTTCTTCTTGTGAAAGGCTTCTAGCCTCATCTCCCTCTGAAACTAGAACCTCTATGCTCATGTAGGTGTCCAATCCATTTTATTTAGAGAGATCATATACATCTAGGCTTGGAAGTTGTCAACTTCACCAAGCTTATCATCAAGCTGATGTGATAGATCACTTTGAAATGAGAACCTCAAATGAACATAGCAAAGTATTAGATCTTACCGATTTGAGGTATCCGTCCTGGTTCTGGAGTTGGTTGATCTAGCGTTTGTCACAGAAACCCTAATTTTAAAACTTGGAATATTTTATATCTGATTGGATAGATAGATAGATCTCTTCAAATGGAGCTGTCCAATGTACTCCATTTCTGAAAACAATGGAGGGAAGCTCTCGGAACAAGAAGCCCTAATTTTCCAATTTCTTCTACAGAAATTCCTGTTACTGTTTCTGTGATATCTCTGAAATTTATGCTCCTCTATGTATAAAATTTTGTATTGAGATAAAATTACATGTCCCTGATCCATAACCATAGGTTTCATCAGAATTGGTTTTACCATTTGGGATTTATGATCCTTTTCCCAAGGTGACCTGTTACAGGACTGTTCAGAACAGCGAAGTTGTATGGCATGCCACGTATCACTGGTTCATCTTCTGAGTCTAATATTTGGACCACAGAAATTAAAGTCCGTGAAATTTATGGAACATCTTTAGGAATTTCATTTGGACCTCTATAGCCCAAGATATTTCAATTCTCCCCAGGTGTCCTGTTTAGGGATGAATTCTGGAAGAGGCTGGAATCCTAACTTGGAGAGAACATATCTCCTGGAATACAGCGAATATGAGGATGAATTTTGGACACAGTGTTCATCAAGATTTTATATTTGGCTCCTGCAATTTTTAGATCTTGATCCTTCTCCAATATCGGAATATAGCGAATGTGCCAAAACATAGCAGTTTTAGTATTTAGGGTTTTTCTAGCTCGGGGTCAAACTAGGGTTTGACTTTCCCGGAGATTCACCCAACCAAAAATATTGATCCAGGTCTCTAAAATTCGGTTTTGATGAGGAGAAAAATCCTATGCTGGTCTCAGTCAAAAATTCCTCTTTTGTAGAAAGTCCTAATTTCCACATCAAAAATTGAAAATGCTCGGAATCGAATTCCGCTTCGACAGAACGATGCACCCTTCAAAGGAGAGTCGGCCTAGCCTTCTTTTACTGATTGATTGTGGGGAGAGAACCAAAAAATAAGAAGCCCTAGCTTCTGTAACTTGTGAAAGCTTCCCTATTCTAGTTAGCTCTGATACCATGTTAAATTTTCATATGCTTAACTAAGACATCAGTATATCATTTCATTTTTCATAATAAAAGCATATAAAACAGGATCACTGAAAGAAACAATATCACAAGAACAACACGGATTTATCCTGGAAAAACCCAGCAAAAGCTTCCTCAATATAGATGCCCCAAAAAGGGAAAAAGGTAAAACCAACAAGGAGATCAAAAACCTGATTCTCCTCCTTCTCCAGCAACTCCTCTCCTCCACAAGTGCGCTATTCCAAGTGAGTGTGTGTGTCTCAAGTGAGGAGCACTACACCTCTATTTATATTCATTTGTTCACTTAAAGTTTACTCAATTAACATGTCGGCTTAATTTAACTCATGTAGGCTCGAGTTACACATGTAGGCTCAAGTAACCACACTGGGGTGTTGATGACCCACCTTTACAATTTGAGGGGACTACCTCATGACTCTTATTAGTTCTTCCAATTAGGAGCATCGGGGTACAATGAAATACAAATGGTTCTCCCGGTTGGACCATCGGGGACCACAAAAGATACATAAAGAATATTCTTTGAAGTTACATTATTTCAACACTTGGTCCTCGAGAACGTGGTGGGATTGTATCATCCCTCGGCACTTGCCCTAAAGTGATCCGGAGACCTCGGTCTTCAAGAATGAAGAGGGATTGTATCATCCTGGTACATCTGTCCATAATAGATTCAGTGACCTCGGTCCTCGAGAATGTGGTAGGATTGCATCATCCTTGGACATAGTCCTAAAGTGATAGGGAGTGATTATCCCGTAATTGTATCCGGTGGCTTCAGTCATTGAGAATGTGGTAGGATTGCATCATCCTTGGACTCAAGTCCTAAAGTGATAGGGAGTGATTATCCCATAATTGTATCCGGTGACTTCGATCGTCGAGAATGTGGTAGGATTGCATCATCCTTGGACTCAAGTCCTAAAGTGATAGGGAGTGATTATCCCGTAATTGTATCCGGTGACTTTGGTCGTCGAGAATGTGCTAGGATTGCATCATCCTTGGACTGAAGTCCTAAAGTGATAGGGAGTGATTATCCCGTAATTGTATTCAGTGACTTCGATCATCAAGAATATGGTAGGATTGCATCGTCCTTGGAATTAGTCCTAAATTGATAGGGACTGATTCTCCCGTAATCAATCCGGTAACTTCGGTTGTCGAGAATGTGGTGGGATTGTATCATCCTTGGACTTTAAGTCCAAAAATGATCCAAAGTTTTTTTTTTCTTTGAGTTTTGGATTACAGGTTTTTGCTGATGATGATGATCCCGTACTGATCGAAAGATCAGAGTATGATGATGATGACATACTGATCAAAAGATCAGAGTATGATGATGATGATGTACTGATCTAAAAGATCAGAGTGTGATGATGACGCACTGTGATTATGATGTTTCTAATCGAAAGATCAGAGTATGATGATGATGTTTCTATGATGATGATGTTTTTGATCGAAAGATCAGAATGTGATGATGATTATGATCGACAGATCAGAATATGATGATGATGATGTTGCTGCTGATCGAAAGGGAAAAGTTTTGATGATGATATTGCTGATCGAGAGATCAAAGTACTGAAGATGTTGCTGCTGATCGAAAGGTCAAGGTGCTGAAGATGTTGTTGCTGATCAAACAGTCAAAGTGCTGAAGATGTTGCTAATCGAAAGGTCCAAGTGCTGAAGATTTCGTTGCTAATCGAAAAGTCAAAATGCTAAAGATGTTGCTGATCGAAAGGTCAAAATGCTGAAGATGTTGTTGCTGATCGAACAGTCAAAGTGGCGAATATTTTGCTGATCGAAAGGTCCAAGTGCTGAAGATTTTGTTGGTAATTGAAATATCAAAATGCTGAAGATGTTACGGATCAAAGACTGAAGATGTTGCTGATGATTGAAGATGAAGACTACGTGATGTTGAAAAGATTCCAATGATTTATAGATGTTTTACCCTGCTGATGTTGATGATATCCCCTATATCTACTCTTGTTGTTGTTGATGTTGCTATAGAATACCCTTCTCGTTAAGGGGGAGTGTTGAAATATTGTAACTTCGAAGAATATTCTATATGTATCTTTTTGTGGTCCCTGATGGTCCTACCGGGAGAACCACTTGTATTACATTGTACCCCGATGCTCCTAATCGGAAGATCTAATAAGAGTCATGAGGTAGTCCCCTCTAATTGTAAAGGTGGGTCATTAGCACCCCAGTGTGGTTAATTGAGCCTACATGTGTAACTCGAGCCTACATGTCAAATGAGTTAACTTAAGTGAACGGATGAATATAAATAGAGGTGTAGTGCTCCTCATTAGTGACACACACTCTCACTTGTGTAGCACATTAGTGGATAAGAGAAGTAGATGGAGAAGGAGGAGGATCAGGCTTTGATCTCCTTGCTGGTTTTATCTTTTATCTTTTTGGGGCATCTATATTGAGGAAGCTTTTGCTGGGTTTTTCCCTTTAGGGTTTTCCCGGGATAAATCTTTGTGTTCCTTTTGTATGGTTGTGCTTGTCTATCTTTTAGTGATCCTGTTTATATGATTTTGTTATGAAATAAAATACTAATGTATTAGCTAAGCATATGGAAATTTAACATGTATGTTATGTTGTCAAATTGTCGTTCTAACAATCTTACACGTAAGAATCTCCATAATAATGTTGGATCTCTAACATGATACAAGACATTAACCTATGACACTACTAACTCTGAATCAATACGTACCTCAAGGGATAGAACACCATGTGAAATGGCATCCCATAGAAGCTCGATAATGACACTATATTTAGCAACATTGTTTGAAGAGGGCCATAAACATACGCCTCCTGAAGACAATACCTGACCCATAGGAGTATAAATCACCCAAGCGTAAAAGGATGAGTGTTGAGTGTGATGGCTTGCACCATCCGCAAATTCTATATAGATGGAAGACTCCATTGATATCTGCCATAAGAAATGGAAGCTAATCAATAAACCCAATCACCATAAGAAAAACCTAACTATGAAAAATGTTGTACAATAATATACAATAGTTAGCCCTGGCTGAAAATCATGCATAGTAATTTTTAAGATAGAGTCCATTTCTAAGCTCTTCCAAGGCCGTCCCTTAGTAATCTACTAGCTCATAAGCTCCCTTCTCTAACACACATTTAACCACGTAAGGACCATGCCACATGGGGTTGAATTTTCTTTCCCCCAAGGGTTCTTTAGCTTGATCCCACAAAATGACCAAATCTCCTTCCCTAAAATTCCTTGGACGGATAGATTTATCATACTGGACCTTAACGCGATGCTTATTTACCTCTAGAGCCACTAAAGAATCTCGACGCTGCTCATCAAGCTGCTCTAAATGGACCAAACATTCCTCTAATGGGGAAGTGTCTGGTAAGAGCTCTATGGCTAGCTTCAAAGAAGGGATTTTGCACTCAACTGACAATACAGACTCCAATCCATGTACAAGTTGATATGGAGAAAAACTGGTGGCATTCTTAACCACAGTCGTATAATCCCACAAAGCAGGATATAACATGGTATGCCAATTGGTATTGCTTTGTGTGATGGTTCATTGGAGAATGGACTTGAGTGATTTGTTCACTACTTCAACCTATCCATTCGCTTGAGGGTAATAAGAATAAGAATTCTCCTACTTATACCCTACCTTTGAGGCCAACTCTTCCATCATCCGATTTTAAAAGTGCCTACCATGGTCAGTGACAAGCTCTTTTGGAATACTAAACCGAGTAATAATCTGGTTGAATACGAAGTCTGCGGCTGTCTCACCATCAGATTTAATCATGGGTATAGCCTCAGCCCATTTCATGAAGTAATCAACAGCCACGATAATAGGATGATGCCCCCAGCTGAAGTTGGGTTGCAATCCATGAAATCAAGCCCCCACTTAGTGAAGGGACTGGAGGTGATAATTGGATGTAATGGGGTAGAATGCAAGCACATATTACGTGTGAACACCTCGCAAGGGTGGCACTTCTTGACCACATTAACACAATCCTTAAATATTGACAACCAAAAATAACCTGCTCTCAAGATTTTTTGCACTGTAGAAAGCCTAGATCAATGACCACCACATTCCTCTTCGTGTCAATCATTCAGCACAAGCTCAGCCTCTTCATGAGTTAAACAATGACGTAAAATGGAATCTACCCCATGGTGGTACAATTTGTTATCCACTATGAGGTAATTCTTGGATACATGACGTAATCATCATCGTTCATCCCATGAAAGGTGAGTAGGGACCTTCAATGTTTGTAAATATATGATAATATCCCCATACCATGGATCCAAAGTTGAGATTAAGAAGATTTGCTCATCGACAAACATATCTTCACAAGCCTCCTCCTCCTCCTCACTAGAGAAATCAGATATAAGCTCTGCAAAAATCAACAATTTCTTTGATTTTGTCGAAAAAAACTCGAGATCGAATTCTTGCAAGATGACAATCCACATATTATACTTTCCCCCGATCATCCTTCTAGTGAGGATGAACTGAAATGGATTGACATGGGCACCCACCAAGGTCTGGCGAAGGATAATATAGTGTCTCAATATTTGAACCGCATGAACAGTAGCTAAGGAAATATTCTCTACATGGGAATAACGGATTTCCACATCTATAAGGTTTTAGCTCAGATAATATATGACATGCTCTTGGAGCTCCTCATCCTCTAGAACCAAAACCATACCAATCATCTCCATAGACGAAGCCACATAAAGAAGAAAATCACGGCTATAGTCGAGTGGACTAATCACCGGGACCAATGTTAAGGCTCGCTTAAGCGCATCAAAGGACTTCTGGGATCGCTCATCCCAGCAAAAGGTAGTGTCCTTCTTCAAAAGACGCATAAAGCCTCTAGTCAAATTGGCAAATTTCATGATGAATATCTATAAGAAGTTTTCCATGCCCTACAAACATTGATGATGTCTAATGTTTCTCAGAGGAGACAATGGAAGTATTGCCTCAAACTTTAAAGGGTAGACTCTTATACCATCTTTGGAGACAATGAACCCTAATAAGCGACCAGACTTCACACAAAAGATGCACTTGTGAGGATTTAACCTGACCAAATAATGGCGGCACCTTTCGAACACTAATCTCAAATGGTAGGAATGACGCATCCTCTGACGAGAATGAGCAGCAAGGTCATCCAAAAAGACTTCAATAATCGATTTGAGATCATGGAAGATCAAGGTCATAACCCACTAAAAAGTGGATTCGACATTTTTAAGGCTGAAAGGCATCTTTCGATATGCAAAGGTACCCCAAGAACAAATAAAGGCAGTCTTATGTTGGTCCTCAGGTTTGATCTGTATCTGATTGTATCCAGAAAAGCCGTCCATAAAGGAAAATACCTCGCTTCCTGCACACTTATCCAAAATTTGATTAATAAATGGTGTGGGAAAATTTTGCTTAGGATAGGCACGATTCAAGTCACGTAAATCAGTGCATATACGGATCGTTCCCTGCTTCTTATCAACCGAAATGAGGTTTGAAACCCACTCCATCAAGGGAATGGGATAGATAAAACTGGCATTCAACAACTTTTCTATCTCAGCCTTCCTAGGTGCTTTCCTAGGATTCACCACATGGGTGCTTTCCTAGGATTCACCACATGCAAGTGTTGTCGAATAGGCTTAGCATTGGGATAAGTTTTAATTTCATGCTCAACAATGCGAGTGTCGATACCTAGAATTTCCTCGTATTACCAAGAAAATACATCATGAAATTCTTTGAACAGCTTGGTATACTATTGAATATCAGCATGGGAACATTCTGCCCCAATATAGACATTCTCAATCTTGGCAGGATCGTGAGAGATATTGATAGGAACAGTAGGAGATATATTTTCCATGTTTCCATCAACCATCAGACCAAGGGAGCTTAATGGGACCACGGGACTACCAATTCTCTCACTAAGAACCTCCCTAAAGTCCTCATGCTCCAAATGGTCAAGCTTGGGAAGGAAGTAATATCTATGATGCAACTCTTCCCAAGGTGGCTCAACCCCAGACATAGCCTCAATAATAGCTTCATCTGAAGGAAAAACACTATCAAGGTAGTCATGTGCATGAGAAGACTGAACTTCCCATGCAGGAAGCACATATGGGTCCTCCTCTGTCTGCAAAGAGGAAGGACTAGACTCTACAACACATTGAATATTATCTTGATATGCTATCATATTTGCAGGCAACGGCATGCTCATTCTGATGGGCTCACTCGAAGGACTTGGTGTAGGAAGAATCCAAGGATCTTCCATATGAGTGGTTAAAAAAGACATCAAATGCAATGATGATGAAGCCTCACCAGAAGTATACATGATCATAAGAACAAGTGTAGGACAACTAAATGATCCCATAAGGGATGGGTACATGCCCACACCCACACTCCCAGTTGTCAGCTGAGAGTGCGCAAAAATTGGGACAGAAGCTCCCGAAGATGCAGTAACACACAGATTCTTGAATGACATTTGATCAATCGTAACTATCTTCCCATTAAATGAAAAGCATACAAATTAGAATAAAGAAGAAGCTATGCCTTGCATACTATACATCCAATTCCTACCTAGTAACATATTGTAGTCAAGGGGCGCATCAACCACCTCAACCTCGATCACGATGATCTTCCCTCCCAAACGGACCTTAAGAGAAGGAATACTGTCATGCAGCCAAAATGATATACCATCAAACGCAATAAACATGGTAGTGAATTTAGATAACTCGGGGGAATCCAAACCCTTCCAACATGCCAAAGACATCACGGAAGTAGCAACGCCTTCGTCAATCACGGTGCGCTTGACGGTCTTGTTAAGACATTCTACATGAATCAAGAGAGACACATAGTAAGGAAAGTGAGGTTATAGTCCCGCGGTTTCAAATTTGATGATGGAGGAAGAATTATCGTTGTTAACACCAAGAGCAGAAAGCAAAGCTTTCCTTTACGAAGGATAACTCTAAAGTACTTCAAGTGCAAACATTGCACAAGGAGTGTGGCCCAAATCCTCGAAAACAGAATAGTTCTGGGTGGCTCGGGCATTAGGATTATGCCCTGAATACTTAAGGACTCCCTTAGGAATGTGAACAGTAACTTTAGGTTTATCCACAGGTTTTTCAATACGCAAAGGACTCTCAGGTGGAGCAGGCTCCTTTCCAAGGTCTGGTTGTGACGAACCATAGTCCTTCGCATGAGTCACAACCTTAGCAGCACGCACCATGTTGATGCAACCATGACCACTACAAGATTCCAGAGGATCTTGATCCCCACAAGACTGATCATGGGTCCTCGAGTTCATATTTTTATTATGAGGTAAAGGGTTAGTCAGCACAGCTGGGCCCTACGCTATGAACCTCGAGGCTTCTTCTATCCGAGGGAACAAGTGAGTGAGGTGGTCCTCCTTACACAACTTGCAAGGAAACTTAACCTTACATTTAGGATGCTTGTCCCTCTCAGCATTTTGGGTGTTCTTGTCATTAGAATTGGCATTTCCATTCTTATTCCCACCCTTATGATTTTTTTTACCCTTCTTCTTATTCCTTCTGGGTTGCTGGTTACCCTTCTGGTTCGACGATTGTACCAAAATCACACTCGCTGTTTGGGTGGGTTGAGACGAAGTTGTGGCTTGTCCCAAAGCAGATTAGTTGATAGATAATTGATTGACTTGTTTCACAACCAAATCCACATGTTTGGCACTCGTACAACCAATAATTCCATCGACATGTGGTCTAGGTTTGACCTTAGGGTCGAAACTAGAACGTGGAGCATTAGGAATGATCTCATATAACAAACCAGATTGAGCATAAATCAAGTCCAATTCCCGTGCCCTGAAAATGGCTTGTTCCTCATTTTGAACTCTAGATGTATAAACATCCTTTGCTATATAAGGTAGTAATGACTTAAGGAACCACTTGAGGAGAAACTCCAGTGGTATGAAGGATTTAATCAATCTCTTCTATCTATGCCACTCTTGGATAGGGTCTAAGATATGCGTGGCTTTATCTTGCTGAAATGTCGACAAGAGTTCAGTACCAATGTTGTAATGCACTGGTAGCTAGAAGTGGTTGAGAAAATTCATATCTAGGTCATCAAACAAAGTGAATGCCACCCTAGGTATCTCTATGTACCATTTCACGGCAGGCCCAGTGAGGGTGCATTGAAATAGCCTTAAACAGATCGAATATTCATGTAAGGAGTTAGAAGACCACCATAGGGGAAATGTAGTAACATGTTCACTCGGATATTCTCCTAGTTTTCCCTCAAACTTGGGAATGTCTAAGGGAAGCTTCGTAGGGACAGCCAGCCAATATGGGTCATAAGATACTGGATCATTCGTCAGTCTCGACAAGTCAAAAAAATTTAACGTTGCGAGAAAAGGGAGCCTAGGTTAAGCAGGTCTATGAGGAGTTGCTTGATAATTTTGGTTCACATAGGACTGATTACCATAACTACCTTGTCCATGGCCATAGTATCCTCCTCCCATTTGACCCATGTAGGGTGGCATGGAAGTACCATAATGTGGTGTACCTTGACTATTTGGGGCTGCAAAGCCATAATTTAAGGAGTAAGCGGGTTGTTGATACCCATACCCATAAGGTGAATAAATTTGTGCATACTATGGTCCATAATATGGTACATAAGAAGTCCCATGAGATGTCCCATGAGAAACTGCATAGGTAGGAATAGATATTTTGGAAGTAAGAATATGACCTCCAGAAGTAGGAATATGACCTCCTGATACAACAGGAGGTATTTGAATCTGAGACACAACTACACAAGTAGCAGTAGTACTTACATGACTCATAGCAACATTTCGGCTCGAAGGACCATGTGAATGTGGGGGAGGAATAGCATTCAAAGAACTAAGAAGAGAGGAAGAAAGGATACGTGAAATCACTTAAGTGGTATTCCCTACAGTCGCTCGTCTTGGCTCTGGTATCCAAATAGGAATACTAGCACTAGGTCTAGGATGAACATGTGATGTATCCTCCACCGCTAGGATGGAGGGTGCAATGTGACTCGTGCTCCCAAATCTCTTTGCATGGAAAGGAATGGGAATGCCCCTAGGCATAGTGCTAGGATCAAATTCTAACTCGGCATGGAACACCGAGTCATGTGCAGGGATGCCAAGAATGCCATAACTAACATAACTAGTGCTCACATGTTCATGATGAGTCTCATCGCCTAGCGTCCAATACCAATGACCTATGGATGAGGGATCATACCCAGACTGTGTAGGTATATCATGTGAAGGAGTGAACCTAGAGTTGTAGGTATATCAGATGAAGGATCATACATAGGGGTAGGATCATCTTCTTCAACCTCCTGAGGTGGAGAAGACAACTCAGGAATTTCATCTTCATGATCTCCCATTGTGTGTGAATTAATGTGAGAATTAGTCCACCTGGATTGTCTATTTGTCTCTCCCAAAGGAGGAGGATATGTAGAAGGCAGAAGTCCTGCTAAGCGATGAGAATGGCGAGGTGCCGCACTCGAATCCACAATGACTCAAAAAATGTAAAAGACTCTCTAATTACGCAAACCCTAAGCAGGCTAACATGCACAGAGCATACACCAATATAATATAAAGCCAATAATAAGCAAACAAGGGTAGGATATGTGAGCTCCTGAATGAGTTAGGTATGTCTCATCTACGAGAGGATTGAGACTCCCATACACAATAAGCGGAGGTTCGTAACCAATTATTGTGGCCCTCAACTTCATCACATATAGCAACTGTGTTGTCCAACCCCAACTTAACCAGGACACCTACAGAATAACCCCTACAAAGTAACCCCTCGATAACCTAGGTAAGGAAACTAAGGTCTGTTACGGAGAGAAATTCCTATGGCTTGGGGTACCACAATAGACAGCTTTGACTCCAAAAATCAATCTTTCCCAATATGCAATAGAAATAAAATGTCTAACACTAAAGGATCAGACCTCGTACCTTATTCCGGATGGTTGAAGTAGATACCCGTTGAGCTTTCCAATCTTCATCTTGAATTGATATAATATTTCCTCAACAACAAGTAAACAATACAACCATACTATATATCATGGTGTTAGATCTATTCTAGCATATATAATTAATAATGTAAAAGCATTTGACATATTCCAATGGATACAATATTTAATCAAATACAAATCATTGGACAGGAAAAGATAGTTCTTATTAATATAAATCAGAGATTACAAGATAGATACAACCTCTGACGGTACATCTGCGAACCAGAGAAACTAAATCCTCCACTTGGGCCTCCACCACCTCAATCCTCCATCTCACGATAGCAAGCTCACTATCAAAAGGCAAGCTTGGGAAGAACACAACAGTGCTCCAAGGGACAAAGGGATGCAGACTCAAGTACAAATTCCGTCAACAATGGACTATAGTTTCTTTTCTTTCAATCTCTCTATATGCCTTCAATGTACCAAGGGGTTCCTTATATAGCTTCACAAGGGATAATGAAGGGTTGAATCTGAGCGATCTCAAGGCATATGGAAATCCAGGAGTCGAATGAGTCAGATCCATGGAGGGAAATAGACCATCATAAGATCAAGAGGAGTATGAGGCTCTTGCAAAATGTCATGGCAGTACTATACAACGGACTCCCACACCCTAAAGGAGAAAACGTCGGCATGGGAACCAAATGCAAATAAGGTGCTAACTAGGGTACCCATGTAAGGTGAATCTCTACCACTCACATCATGCCACTTCTAACAGCAGCATGAAGGTTCTGTGATACCATGGAATGGGTTCGTACCTAAGGTTAAGATGGAATGGTCATAAGGCAATGCATAAGTGCAAGTGGATGTAATATCCTAACCTATATGCTAGTTCAGACATAATACCTGTGATAGGAATGAAAGGGTCGAAACCTCAGAGAGAGTGTACAAAAACTGGATCCTACGTGACAACCATATTAGACCAAAACAACCCAAAATCTTCAATAAAGAATCCACACTATAGGATATAGGGAGGAATGATCATGAAAACCGCACCCAAAGGAAACGGTATGGTGAACGATAGGACATGAAAAGTAATGTAAGGTGTAGACCTAACGTTCACGCATCCACTACCACCCTAATGAGGGTGAACACTGGTGTAAAGACCGAGCGAAGGGAAAAAAACCTCCATAAATGGAGTAGAGGATGGAAGATGACCATTCCCAAATCTATGAGCACAGTAAGGGGCTACGATGCCCCCAAGTCTGACACCAGGGTCCGTACTAGGACCAAGATGGGTGATAGGATACCAGGCATGCCAAAAATAAAAGGAATTGAACTCAAGAGAGCATAAATATACTCAAGTAACCATGATCCCAAAGGCCAACTAGCGTACAAAGAGCACACTCCTAAGAAAATCTACAGCCAAAATATAAGCAAACCAAGGGGAGGATATGTGAGCTCCCGAATGCAGCAGGTATGTCTCGCCTAGGAGAGGCTCGAAACTCCCATACACTACAAGTGGAGGTATGTAACCAACTATAGTGGCCCTCAGCTTCAACGCATATAGCGACTGTGTTGTCTGACCTCTACCTGGCCAGGACACCTGCAGAATAACCTCTGCGAAGTACCCTCTCGATCACCTAGGTAAGGAAACTAAGGTCACCTCAATATAATCAATGCTCAGGCAAACGATCGCAGGCGGGATTGACCGTATGGGCAGGGTAGCAAAGCTTGAAACTCTCAAAAGAGCCCCCAGATATGAATACAATCCTGGAAATATCTCCGGTACTACTCAGTTATGACTAGGGGTCATCCCAATCGATAACCGCTCACACTGCCTCGTTCTTAACTCCCTTTTGAGAGGAGGATCCTGAGAATGATGGTTATACCAAGGATTTCACACACTCCCTGGACAAACACCTAGATGTTTTTGTTTAGTGATCTTGGAAAATTGACTTACAATGAACTATTCCAAGATCCTAAAACCTAAGCTTGTTGGTGCACCCTAGAAAAGAAAAGAGTGTAATTCATTTTAATTAGCGCTGATTTTAGTTGGCTATAATTACTCAAAGGGAAATGGCCATGCAACTAGTGATATGAAGACTCAACAGTGAAAATAAAATTGCACACCATAACAAACAATGCTAAGTGCAATCTTTGTCAAATGAAAAATAGGGTATGCCACTACATGATATGCATAAATATATATTCCTTTCCAAATGCCAATGCAATCCTTCCTATATGAAAGCCTAAACACAACTCTCATCCAAGCAATCCAATGCAAGTACCTCCTCAAATCCATATCTAAGATGCAACTACGAGTGCAACTAATTTGTATTTTTCAATATAAAAGAATGAAAAATGCAATAAAAGTCATCTAAAACTCTCAGTCTCTGCATCAAGTATAAAAGACAAGCCCAGCAAGACACCAAGACAAAAAGAGTAATGCACTAATGGAAAAACAAAAAGGATAAATGACTAAAACTACTTTCAAAGAAAAATCAATGAAAAAGTAGTCTCTGGTCATAAAAGAAGCATCCAACAGACAACATCAGACCCAAGGAAGACCCCACCACACTCACAACCCACCCAACAACTTCCCATAACATCAAACTCACCAAAAGGGAGAATGTATGTGACTGTTTAAAGAACAGCTATGTATATACGCGACTTTTGGCCAAAAATCCACGTGGATGGGCATCTATACGCGACTTTTGGCCAAAACATTGCGTATATAGGCTTACGTACGCAACTTTTGGCCAAAAACCTGCGTATATAGGCATATGTATGCGACTTTTGGCCAAAAACATGCGTATACAGAGAAGGCAGTGGTAAAAAGCAGGCCAAGGGTCAAACAAATAAAGGGGAGTGTCAATGGATGAACATACTATAAAATGCAACCCAAAAACAAGGAGAAACAAAGAGCAAGTCAATAATATCAATCCCATTGTACCGATAAAAACCCCCAAAGGCAAAATGACTAGGAACTCCCCAGCAGAGTTGCCAATTCTATTACAGAGAGAAATTCATATGGCTTGGGGTACCACAACAGACAGCTTTGACTCCATAAATCAATCTTTCCCAATATGCAATAGAAATAAAATGTCTAACACTAAAGGATCAGACCTCGTACCTTATTCTGAATGGTTGAAGTAGATTCCCATTGAGCTTTCCAATCTTCAGCTTGAATTGATATAATACTTCCTCAACAACAAGTAAACAATACAAGCATACTATATATCATGGTGTTAGATCTATTCTAGCATATATAATCAATAATGTAAAAGCATTTGACATATTCCAATGGATACAATATTTAATCAAATACACATCATTGGACAGGAAAAGATAGTTCTTATTAATATAAATCAGAGATTACAAGATAGATACAACCTCTGACGGCACGTCTGCGAACCGGAGAAACTGAATCCCTCACTTGGGCCTCCACCACCTCAATCCTCCATCTCACGATAGCAAGCTCACTAGCAAAAGGAAAGATTGGGAAGAACACAACAGTGCTCCAAGGGACAAAGGGATGCAGACTCAAGTACAAATTCCGTCAACAATGGACTATAGTTTCTTTGCTTTCAATCTCTCTATATGCCTTCAATGTACCAAGGGGTTC
>LPNX010839654.1:1102535-1191445 GCA_001517045.1 Pseudotsuga menziesii
AAAGCCAGGAGTCAAATGAGTCGGATCCATGTCAAGGAAAACTCCAAAAGGATTTGGATTATGCACACATCCCGATGTACGCAGTTATAGGGGTAAAACCCGCATATGTACATGGTTATTGGGTTAAAATCCATGTATATCATTTTTCATATAGTTTTAGGGATGATCAAGGAAACATCAAAGGATAAAAGATGGTCCATGGGGTCTAAAGAGTCTGCAGGGGGACAGGGGAAGGCCATACAAAGTGTGATTCACCTAGAGTGGTGAAATCAACTATAACAAGTTCACCTCAATATAATCAATTCTCAGGTGGATAGTCACAGGCAGGATTGACTGTATGGGCAAGCTAGCAAAGCCTAAAACTCTCGAAAGAGCCCCCAAATACAACTACAATCCTAGAAATATCTCCAGTGCTACTTAGTTATGACTAGGGGTCATCCCAATCAATAACCGCTCACACTGCCTCATTATTAAATCCCTTGTAAGAGGAGGATCCACATAAACACTAATTATACCAAGGAATTTCACACTCTCACCTGGACAAACACATACATGTTGTTGTTTAGTGGTCTTGGAGAATTTACTCACAATGAACTATTCCAAGACCCTAAAACCTAATCTTGTTGGTGTACCCTATCAAAGAAAATAGTGTAATCCATTTTAATTAAGCATTTATTTTATTTGGCTTTATTACTCAAAAAAGGTAGATGACCGTGCAACCAATGGTGTTATGACGCAACTTGAAGTAAAATGCACACCTAACAATCAATGCAAATGCATTGTGTTGAATGAAATACAGGGCATGCTACTACGTGAAATGCAAAATTTTATTCAAATGACAAATGTAGTCATTCCTATATGAAAGCATAACTAATACTTCTCTAACCAAACCTAGTGCAAGTACCATGCAAAGTGCAAAGTGCAATGCATAATGCTGCAAAGAAGCAAATATTTTTGGATTTTTTGAATAAAAATGAGATACTAAAGCAAAAGAATGATTCTACCATCCCCAGACTCTGCAAGCACAATTAAATATCACTCACGCAAAGTAATAAGGTAAAATAAATCTAATGCACTAATCCCAAAACAAAAAATCGAAAATGCAATGACAAGAACATTCTTAAAAAAAAAATTTACAATAAAAAAGGTGTCTCTGGTCAGAAACAGAGGTGTATACAGACTCTAGCAGTATTAAAGGAGTCTCAGTAATCATCAAAATTCACCCAAAAACAATCAATCTTCCATAAAAAAGGAAAAACTCAGGGCATACGCGACTGTTCGCAGTAAACCCGCGTATGTACGTAGATATAGCAGTCAAATCCGTGTGTATATGCAACTGTGAGTTAAAAACTTGCATACAGGAAGAAAAAATGTATAAAAATAAAGGCAAATAGATAAACTGAGACAAAATTCACACCAATGAGACACTACAAGGAAAACATGCCCCCAAACCCGACTCAGAAACAGAGAAATAAGAGCAATTCAAGAACATTGAATGCCGATAAAAACCCCCAAAGGACAACTACTAGGAACTCTCCAGTGGAGTCACCAATTCTGTTATGAAGAGAAATTTCTATGGCTTGGGTTACCACAATAGACAGCTTGACTCCAGAAATCAATCCTTTCCTATACGCAAGAGAAACCAAATATCTAACACTAAATGATCTCGATTTGTACCTTATTCCAGACGGTTGATGTAGATGCCCGTTGAGCTTTCCAACTCCATCTTGAATTGATAGATTGCTTCCTCAACATTCAATAAACAAGACAAGCATGCTATATATAATTGTGTTAGACCTACTCTAGCATATATAATCAATAACATATAAGCATTTGAAATCATCCATGGATTAAATATTCATTCAAATACACATTATTGGACAGGAAAAGATATTTCTATTAATAAAAAACAGAGATTACAATAGAGACAACCTCTATCAGCACATCTGCAAATCGAAGAAACTGAGTCCCCCACTTTGGCCTCCACCACTTCAATCCTCCATCTCTCGATAGCAAGCTCAAAAGCAAAGGGAAATCTTGGGAAGAACACAAAAGTGCTCCAATGGACAAAGCGATGCAGACTCAAGTATAAGCTCTGGTAACAATGGACTATAGTTTTCTTGCTCTCAATTCCTCATGCCTTCAATGTATCCAAAGGGTTCCTTATATAGCTCTTCAATGGAGTAATGGAAGGTCGAATCTAAGCAATCTCAAGGCATATGGAAGGCCAAGAGACAAGTGAATCAGATCCACATCAAGGAAAACTCTAAAATATTATGGCCTTTTGCACACATCCCGATGTACGTGATTTTAGGGGTCAAACCCACGTACATACACGATAAAGGGTTTAAAAGTTGCGGATGGCAATTTTTGCATGTTTTTAGGGATGATCTTGGAAACATAAAAGGAACAAAAAATGGTCCATGGGGTCTAAGGAGTCTGTAGAGGGACAGGGAAGGCCATAAAAATGTGATTCACCATGTGTGGTAAAATTAGCTATAACACACCTCCTGGTCCACCAAGGACTACTCCTGTCTCTACTCATGCTCCTCCTCCTCCAAATAAGGATGGGGGAAAGACTTCCAAATAAATTGCTAAACCACGCCTAACTCCTACTTGTGCTTTGTGCGAGGTCCAAGTCCATGCGACATAAAGTTTTCCTAAGTTTCCTCTCCTTCACACCCACATGGACACTATAGATGAGACCGATGGAACCTTAGTATTCATTGTCCCAAATCCACCAGTGGTTAAGAACAAGTCATTGCGAAACAACCATCCTTGTGCAGTTTGTGGCTTATACGGTCACTATTCTCACCATTTCCTAGAATTTCTTGAGTATCAATCAATCCTTCATGACCTTCGAAAACACTCTCGTGAATCCAACATTACCATCCTTTGGTTTCTTCCTCAGACAAAACCAACACAATATACATGATCTCCAGTTCCAGTAGTCCTTCTGTCTCCCTAGTTGTAGAGGATCCCTCCAATATATACACACATTATTTTAACAATGAAGAGGAGATCCTTGAAGATATTTCCACCCCCGAGTATCATTGGGATTATATGCATCATCACTCATTCTTTATCCCAAATGAGCCTCCTTCATCATCAAACCAATACTCAGTCAAAGTGAAAGAATTCCTCCATGGAAAGGTAGACTATTTCAAGAAGCCCATTTTGTCACATGACACCTTTGAAGAAGGAAACATGGAGAACATTTTTCCAACCATCAAGGTCAATATATCAACCAAACCTGAGGTAGTTGAAGATATTACATTCATAGAATCTTTCTCCCTTGAAGAATTTGCTTCTTACAAAGCACTTTTTCAGGAATTTCGTGATATTTTTGTTTGGTCTAATAATGATATTCCTGGGCTTGATCCATTTATCGTCAAACATCATATTGACACATAGCTTGATGTTTCTCCTATACAATAGAATAAAATACCCATTCATTCATCAAAATATCCCGTCGTCAAAGCCAAGATCAAGAAACTGCGTAAACCAGGTTTCATATACCCCATTGCATATACCACTTGGGTTTCTAATCATGTTCCCGTTAACAAAAAACAAGGTACCATTTGCGTATGTACTGACTTTCATGACTTGAATTTGGAATGTCCCAAAGACAACTTCCCCACTCTGTTCACTAACCAAATCATTGATTCCTGTGCTGGCCACAAAGTCTTTTCTTTCATCGATGGTTTTTCCGGTTATAACCAAATTCAAATTTGAAAAGAGGACCAATACAAAACTTCTTTTACCACCCCATGGGGAATGTTTGCGTATCATGTTATGTCATCCGGTATTAAAAATGTTGGAGCCAATTTTTAGTGGGCCATGACATTCTGCTTCCATGACCTTATCCACATTATCTTGGTCTACCTAGATGACCTCACAACTCACTCTTGGAAGTGTTCACAATATTTAGAGGACTTACGCCAAGTATTCTTGTGATGTCACAAATATAACATCCACTTGAACCCTCTCAAGTGTATTTTTTGTGTCCCCATCGGGTGTTTACTTGAGTTCATCCTCTCCCACAAAGGGATTGTGGTGGATTCCGTGTCGTTTCAAGCCATTTTGAATATTTATCCCCCACATACTTTGTGCCAACTGCAGAGTCTCCAAGGAAAGGCCAATTTCCTTCACCGAAGGTTCTATGCTTGATGTCACCCACCATGAGTACACTTGTGTCGTAGTTTTATTTTTTGTTTTACATAATTTTCACCAGGAGTTGGTGACCCCCTCTACTATTCTCTCCACATGCAAACACAGTGAGTCCATTGTATCACTCTGTCGCATCCTTTGCATGTGAGTGGGTAGATATAGCCCCTCCACCCTGCCCTTGCACAGTTGGTAGCCCACTGGAGGGTGCGGTACCACATCTGCACATGCACACACTATGTCACATGTATGATATAGCTGCCACTATGCTAGCACACCGTCAGATCCCTAGACATATACTGGAAGTCCAGGCATCTCTAGATCTCCCCTGTAGTCCATGCCCACGTATGGATGGTCATCTATGAGGATAGGAATCTGCCACCACTGTGCAAAAGTTATCGGCTGAAAAAAAAACCTACTTGACTGCCTTCCTCCCTACTTTATTTGGGCCATTTCTTGGATTCATCTCAATTTGCTTGCCATCATGCGATTCACCCCATGAACGTACTAGTATGTTCACGAGCCCTCCACTCAATCAATACTGCACAGTTGGCCTTATTTTACCGCCATCCATCATCCTGCAAGAGGGCCCCATTAGTGTTCTGCATTTTTTCCTCTTATCCATGTTCACAACATAACCTATTTCCATATATCGAACACTTCCCCCTTGCTTGATTGACCGTTGTAGAGTTTTTGTTAATCTCTTTTCTAACTCCTAAATGAATGAAAATATTTTTTAGCATACTTGCTTCCTTTCACGCTCGTTAAAGTATTTGAAAGGGAGTCTATGCGACCTCATTTATTTCCTTTTTTGGACCACATAGACTATGATAAGAAAAGGATCACCCTAGCACCTTCTAGCTAGGAATGTTTCCCTTTCTATCCTTTTATTATTTCTTGGACATTGGGGCCATAGTTTACAAAAAATATCATTATGGGTTGTCTTTAAGCTCTTTTCCATCCTTCTCATAAAGAAAATATTTTCGAGCAAACTTGGTTTCATTCATGCTCATAAAAGTATTTGAACGACCATCTAGTCACTATAGGTTTAAACTTTTCCATCCTAGTTGGACTACCAACGGTAAAGAAGTCCTCCTTCCCCCTTCCCCAAATGTTGGGACAACTCTCCTTTGTATACTTTTATCATTTTTTAGACTTATGAGACTATTAACAAAAAATATACCACACTCAAGTCTTCTTCCTATTTTCAGACTCTCTAAAAATGAAAACACCATCAAGCATTTACTTTCTCAGTATTTCTAAAAGTCCATGAGATCGAGCCATATCGAGCTTACTTCTATCCCTTCTTCATGCTCTTTAAACTATGAAGAAGGCCCAAACGATGTATTTAGGTGCCACCACATATGATATCACAATATGGAATATTTCCCCCATTGGTTCACCTTTGTTCATATTTTTCTACAATGAGTCTTCCTTGGAACCCCTAGATACCACTAGTCCAGTTACCTCCCTTAGTATTTCCCCTTGTAGTTATCTTCCCAATATTACAGCTATGATCCATTTCCCATGAGCTAGTTTCATTTGTTGTCATTTCATCCTTATCATCATACTTTGAACAAAGGAATTTTGAGTTCCCCATACTCCCCTACCACCTTTCCCCCATTCAATGTGTCAGTCCCCATATTTTTCCACATATTTGGTTATCCCCCTCGTGTTTCTAGTCAAGGAAACATCATTTCCTTGATTAGTTGTAGGTCTCCCTCTATCGAAATCAACACATATATTCCATAAGGATGGACCTAGAGGTCCATGTATCTTGGTTTCATCCACCTCATTGATGAATTCTTTCGACCACTTGAAATGAGTCATTAGTGCCTTTCAAGTTGGTTGTGTCTCACGTGCTCAACTTTAGGTACATCATCACATGATTGAGATTCATACAGGGTATTGTTCCATTAATTATTTGGTCAAATACCCTGGTTGTCACCTGAATCTAGCACATTGGTGAGTCTACCTATGGGACCCATACAGTCTCATGTCCCTTGTGATTTTTGGGCTGCGTTGGCGACAGTGTTTAGGAGCTCCTAGTGTTATGCTTCCATGTATCTCCAGTACTTGATGTTATATATTGTACCACATAGATTTTGACTCTCAATCATTGAGTCCCTTCAGTTATGTACACTTCCAAATCTAGCAGAGCATCAGTTGTGATGATATTGCATTCCATGAGAATGCCATTGTTTCTATGTATTAGTTCTTCAGATCAGCATTGTATTCATCCTCCCATTGAGGCCACCATTATGTATCATGATTTTTATATGTATTGATTGACTCCGATGTTTTAAGCCTTGATCCTATTATTTATTCTTTTGACATTATTACGAGCATGGGTATTCCTACCTTGTCCATATACATGTCACACATTATAAGTATCTCATCCATTTTTTAGAACCAATAGAAAACCAAAATCCATCGTAGTTCGAAAAAGGAAACTCCACTTCTCTGCAAGTCTCTCTAGTCTCTCCATTATTGTCATCATTATTCCCATGATCCTATGATGTGTATCGACCAAAGGATGAGCTCATGCCCTCACACATCATGAGGAAATTTGTTAACACTAAAAAGTGTTCACTTAGCTCTCCATGGTATAAACCATATACATACATCATATTCCCACCATATTTCCCTTACTTTTTACCTTCACAGTTTTATTTCCACAAACAATGGTTTAAAACACCATTATTCCTTCCCATAAATGAAGGGATAGTGAGCATTCATTATGGTTTATCCCAACTTTCTCCCAAAAAGGGTAAAAAACCCTAAAAAATGAGAAAGGGTCAAAATACCATAGATAAATACTATGGGAAATAAAATACCATGGGGCGTTACCATGGGTTTAAAAACCCTAAGACCATACTATAAATACATTGTGAAGGGCTCTCCCAAAACACCTTTTCATTCACTTGTGGTTACGTTGTGCCATTTTTCTCTCAAACATACCACATACTTTCCTACCATTATTCCCATTTCCATGCCATTTCCCATGGTTTACATTGAGATCTCTCCATAGCCACTTTGGATCCATCCCTGATTTGACAACTCTCTGTGGAGAAGACTGGAGAACAAACCCATTGAGTTGTGGAACCACTTTTGAGGACGGCTACGGTGGCCCATCTTGTAGGAAAAAGGTATTTTGTTTTTACTTTATGTAGTAGTTAGTTTATATATGAAAAAATCCCTAAAAATATGTGGTATCATGGTTTCTATAGTTGTTTGGTTTTTTGTTATTTCATTGAACTCTTCCTTATGCTCTAGATGAGCTACGGTTGGTGCATATGCACATAGCCGGGGAGAAATCCCCATGACATGGAGCCAACAATGCCATCAGCATGCAGCTTGGGATTGAAATTAGGATCAAGGTTCAAACACGGTGCATAAGGGACAATCTTAGACTATACTAAGCATAAATCAAATCCAACTGATGGGATAGAAATATATCATTTTCCTCATTAGTCACCCTAGATGTCGAAATATCCTTCGTGATATACAGTAATAAATACTTCAAGAACCATTCCAATAAAAAATTGGGTGAAGTGTTGGATTTAATCAACCTCTTTCATCTACACCACTCTTGAATATGATCATAGATATGGGTGGCATTATCTTTTAGAAATGTCGACAAGATATCAGTACCATTATCATAGCATACCAGCAGCTAAAAGTGGTGGAGAAACACCAAGGATAAATCATTAAAAGTTTGATATGTGCTCTCAGGAAGCTCTATATACCATCTCGTGGAAGCACCCATGAGGGTAAGTTTGTAAGTTGACATCCTTTTTGTGCTCGTTCACATATCCACTACCACCCACATGAGAGTGAACACTAGTGTTAATACCAAATGATGGCAGTGAAAATCCTCCCACAAATGGAGTAGAGGGTGGAATATGACCACTCCTGAATTGATGTGTAAGGTTATGGGTTGTCTTTCCCCCCATTCCAACACCAGGTTTTGCACTAGAACGTAGATCAGGTGATATAATACTAGTATTGACGTTGAACATGCTGAATATAAAAGGACCTCTGCTAAAGGCAATAGGTTGAGTCTCGACACTCAACCTTCCCAAGGAAAAATTTCGGTGGATGGATGTAAAGTCTGACAATTAGGGTTGTGTGGTATAGGAAGTACTAGCCCCATGAGGGTCAATATAAATCAGAGCCCCAAGCATCCATATGGTATATGAAGGAGGAACCTCTAAGGCTCCTCCCCCCATTACATATGATGGGGATGGAAGGAACTTTGGGGACTCTGAAGTAGTACTCATGGTGAGAACTACATGGGAATCACAATGTGGAAGAGGATTCCTAGAACACCTAATCCTCTTATGCATAGGAGGAAGAGCCTCACAAGGAAGTAGTCATACTAAACATCGAGATTGGCGAGATGACGAAAATCGATCCATAATGACTCCACAAAATAACAAACACTGAACTAATTACGATCCCTAAATCCAACTAGCACACAAAGAACACACCCCTAAGTAAAAGTATGTCTATAGTGGATATTTCTCTCCAACTACATGATGAATCACCTACCTTAGATTAAAAGGATCTAAAGGTAGATTTCATGGTGTAAGGGAAGTACTCTACCTTGACTTACATGGAAAACAACAACAAATATTTTTAGATTTTCTAATTTTAATAAAAGAAATGAAACATACCTTTTATAAAGTGGGCCACTATAGCCGTTTGAGGATGTGGACTAACTGCTTTCATGATATGGTTATACAATTTTCTACACCTATGGTTTTCAATGGGAATATGAATCAAGGAGTGTAAGGAGTAAATACATACAATGTGGAAAGGGGTGGAAAAAAAGGTGAGAAATGTGACTAAAAGTGTCTAAAGAGTAAAAAGTGTGACAAAAATATTAGGAATAAAAGTCCTTTTGGGGAGACCTTCACAATGTATTTATAGAATGATCCAAGATTTTCTTTCCCATCTTATTGGTCAATGGTTTTTCATAGTGCATGGTTTTTTACTCATTCTAATTTTAGGGTTTTTTTGTCTCTTTTGAAAGAGTGCGGTTATGTTCCGATAAGTGCCCATCTTCCCTACATTTATGAGGGAGGGAATAATGATGTTTTGGACCAATTTGGGTAGAATTTAAATATGAAGGTCAAAAGGGAGGGAATAATGGTGGGATTATGATGTATAATTATGGTGTGGACAATAGAGAGCTATGTGGAAAAAAATTTGTGTCAACAGAATGCCCCATGATGTGTGAGAGAAGAAGCTCATCGTATAGCTGCCAAACATCATAGGATCAAGGGAGAAATGGTGACAACAATGGTGTTACGGAGAGAAATTACTATGGCTTGGGGTACCACAATAGACAGCTTGAATCTAGAAATCAATCCTTTCCAATATGCAATAGAAATTAAAAGTATAACACTAAAGGATCGGACCTCGTACCTTATTTCGGACGGTTGAAGTAGATCCCCGTTGAGCTTTCCAACTTCAGCTTGAATTGATAGATTACTTCCTCAACAACAAGTAAACAATACAATCATTCTATATATCATGTTGTTAGATCTATTCTAGCATATATAATCATTAATGTATAAGCATTTGACATAATCCCATGGATAAAATATTCATTCAAACACACAGTATTGGACAGGAAAATATATTTCTATTAATATAAATCAGAGATTACAAGATACAACCTCTGTCGGCATGTCTGTGAACCGAAGAAATTGAATCCCCCACTTGGACCTCCACCACTTCAATCCTCCATCTCTTGATAGCAAGCTCACAAGCAAAAAGCAAGCTTGGGAAGAACACAAAAGTGCTCCAAGGAACAAAGGGATGTAGACTCAAGCATAAGTTCCTGCAACAATGGACTATAGCTTCTTTGCTCTCAATTCTCTCTTATGCCTTCAATGTACCAAGGAGTTCCTTATGTAGATTTTCAAAGGGCTAATGAAAGGTCGAATCCAAGTGATCTCAAGGCATATGGAAGGCCACGAGTCAAGCGAGTCAGATCCATGCCAAGGAAAATTCCAAAAGGATTTGGATTTTTGTTCACATCCTGATGTACGTGGTTTTAGATGTCAAACCCACATATGTACGCGATTATAGGTTTAAAATTCGCATGTATCATTTTTCACATGTTTTTAGAGATGGTCAGGGAAACATCAAAGGACAAAAAATGGTCCAAGGGGTCTAAGGAGTCTGTAGCAAGATAGGGGAAGGCCATACATAGTGTGATTCACCTGGAGTGATGAAATCAGCTATAAAAGATGCCCCCTAATGTGTGAGGTCAGAGGGGTCATACGATGGCCGAAATACATTATAAGTCCATCCCAGAAGTGGAGTGATGAAGGATCCCAAATGGAAGACTAGCCACCCAATCAACATAGTACAATGATACAACTCTACACATAACTAAAAATACATATAGTAGTCCCAGATACATAAGAGTACAATGGCCATGAATAGGCATGATACAAGATATCACATAAGTGGTCATCGCCATGTACAATATACATAGATCAGAATCTCCATGAAAAAGATATACAAAGGACCATGATATCCATAGTGGCTGAAGATATATAACAGATCAAAATCTCCATAGTGGCTGGAAATAACTAACATATACTAGAATCAAGTCACGAGAGCTGAAATATCATGAACACTGGCACGATTAAGGAGGTAGCATATAAGAGATGCCACCAATCTAGAAGGTATTCTACACAAACCACTACGAGTACATGTCCTACTATGTGAATAGAGGTGTCGAGGTTGAACATAGTAGTCCATCATCTGGTTACCAGTCATTGATGTATACCATTAACAGACGCGAGATCACCCACCAATAATGAAAATGGGAATCAATGTACTAGAATGCAAACTAACAATTGTGAATAAATGTGTTGAGGTCAAACACTTGAGAGGATCCATTGATTAGGGGACATTGATGTATTCCCAAAGACTGTCGATGGAAAGAGAACCTACCACTGATGATGACAAGTCTCAAGGCACTCAAAATGACTCTAGATTCCAATCCCAAAATAAATGATCTGAAGTTGATGGGACAAAATCCGCTGAAAGGAGGGAATTAAGGCATCCCCCATCATCCAACACGAGGTACTTAGCAAAGCTGTATGATGTGGAAGGACTTGATCATAAGGTGCACAAACTAGTAACTGTACTGGGAATGGTCAACATCCAAAGTCAGGATAACTAAGGAATGGTCGACTCAGGCTTCAACTTCGTTCGAACAGGAGCATAATGGTGTATGGTGACTGAATAACGGTAGTATAGAATCGACATACAAACTGGGACATCTCTGCGACACAAGAGGTATCGACAGAGGATCCATAGGGACTAGAAGCTTAACCAGTCAATGGAGATAAAATCAGATAAACGAGTGCAGCTCCTAAAGTCAAACGATAAACCCAACCAATGGATATGATATATAGTGCTCTGTTCGAAGGCAACACAACTCAACAGCTGCCAAAGATAACATCTTTCCTTGTTTGGATTTTTGGTTTTTTTATTTTTTTGGACTTTTTCAATTATTTAAAAAGCTTGAAAAAGAATAAAATGGCTTTATAGTTACTGTTGGTTACATTGGGCAGACCCAGGTTTACTTATAATGTACCAACAACACCCCTAACTCACTGGCTCTCCTTAGCCAGTGAGGTCTTTCTGCGAGTCGTAGTTCTCCCTTCCTCACAGACTCTGACAGGGGGAGGACTCCTATCGCATCGCAGTGACTAGGACGATGCGCAAACTCTCCCTTCCACAGTTCTCACTATCTGCGATATCTCGCACCGCAACTCCTCTGTCGGTACGATATTTCCTTCTGTCAATGCGATATCTCCTATAGTACAGCCCAAAGTGACTCTCCAGGTCCAAAGGGTTTCTCACTGGGAGGAATAACTCGGCTGACCTCCAACAGGGTGTTAAACAACCTTACATGAACTTCATGGTTCAACACACTCACATCGCTATACTTAACTTACTGAATAAGTATACTGGAAGCACTTAATAGAGTGACTATTACTGTGTGAAACAAGCACTGATGGACTCATAGGCAGACACTTGTTACAGTTAAACTCACCTTTAACTTTCTATAATGTTGTAACTGAATCAGAACATATAGACATTTACTAACTGATATACGGCATTCATGTAAGAGATAACAAATAGCAACTAAGTAAAGCACAATCACATGAAATAATCATATAACACACTGATTTTATGTGGTTCACTTCCAGGGTAGAAGCTATGTCCACAGGAACTGGTTTATATATTATAACTTGGGAGAGTAAACATAGTTCTGCTGCAACCTCATATGCAGCTAAGATCTTCTGGGTAACTCCGTGCACACCGCCAGGAGCCCTTCTCTCTTAGATATCTATTCTTCTTATATTGCTTCTCTTACAATATACTCTTCCTCTCTCTCTCTCTCTCAATCCCTGTGGATTGTTACATACATACTCTAGGAGTTAGCTACTGGTTACAGTAAGATACTACATATTGAATAACAGAACCAGAGCTCGGCTCTCCTATAATACAAAGATCTATGAGCTAACAGATCATCGACTATCTGAATAGCTAATGAGCTAACTGACTAACTAGCTAACCTTTTACAATACAAAATACATCCCTTTATAGGAGGCCAAAATCTCTCAACATTACAACACTATGGGCCTCTCCCAACAGTAACCCAAACCCTAACTGTGACAGTCAGTCTATCTGTACTTGAACTGCCGCTTTCCATCACACCACAGCTTCCTACAGTATTCCACGCTTCTTGACACTAACCGTGGGTACTGGCGCCTCTTCCTTTTCTATCCTTCGTCTTCAATACCTCGGCCTCGTTGCTCCTTTTCCTTTATGAGGGTAGCTGAGCCCTCCTGTCTTCGCCGCTACCTTAAGTGCAGTGGTTGAGCTTTCTCATCTTGGCCGCTCAGGTACTATTACCTTTGACTTACTCGTTCCAAAATAGCAGCTTTTCCTGTAGCTATGGGACCCTACTCCAACAGTCCCATAACACTTACTTGTGGCTCACCCCTGAGCCACTAACAGCTGGTTTCTCTTGCTGTAGCTTCTCCTTGGCTTCCTCTGAAGTCCTTGTAAATCTCTGTCGAAGTCTTGTGACTTCTTTCTCCATAGCTTCGACACACTCTTGTGATGTTTCAAGCATAGCTTGACTGATGCTTGAATCATCTATAACTTAGTTCATAGGTCTCTCGTATCTTTCCTTCCCTTATTGTCGTGCTTTTGCTCTCATCGCTTGCGAGACCCGATATACTCCAAATTTGCCTATAGGTTTTTCCTTGGGTCAACAACTCTTTGAAGGATCTTAATCTCTTGAGAAGCTGTCCACAGATATCTTTTCCTCTCTATCTGGGTTAGAACTTGTATCACAGAGGGATTATAAATCTGTATCTTCCAGCCTTCTCAAACATTTCATTCAGTCTGGAGCCTTCTTATGCGAAAGGTATACAGACCAGGAATTCCATTCCGAGAACAAGCCTTTGTCTGCATCTTGAAGTTTTGCTTGTTCGGTTTGTTTTCCCTTTCACTTTTCTTCTCAACAAATCGCTCCAGGTATTCACACTACTTGAGTTCTTCTTATTTTCATTCTTGACCTTTGGAATCTCTTGTTCTTGTCTTAGCTGATGAGATAGGTCATCTTCCTTCTTCCGTTGCCTTATTTTTCTCATTTTTACTTTCTTCCTGGCTGGAGATTTCTTCTCATCATTCTTCTACTCTGCTTTCTTATCTTCAGTGATCGGCTCATCTTTCTGCTTTTCTACAGCTAATACTTTGATGACATCTTCTACATCCTACGCTTGACTCCTCATCCTTGGCGGCTGTCTGACCTGTAATGTACCTAATTTCACAACCTTGGGCGGCGTCGTCATAGCAGAATTGAGGCCACCACTCTGGAATCATCTCACAATGTCTTCTAAAGGTTCCTCCTCGGACAGAACCCACTCGATGCAATACTCTGGATGGGCAATGGCTGCAAAATTAGGGAAAACTAGCACTCTGTAACTGGGGTATCTCTGCACAAGGAAAACTCTGCAACTTTCTCTATAGCTCTCTGAAATTGCCAAAGTAACCCTTGCATATGGATGATCTTTATATTTATAACAAAGGTGATACTCTGTGACTCAAGGGTCCTGTAGACTAGACCTGTCAACAGTATTAATTGCATGGACAAGACAACACCTGTCGTTTCGATCCTCATTAATTGTTGAAATTCGATCAAATTTCCCTCGAAACGTGTGTGCAGGTGCCAGTCTCGTCGAAGATTTTACCAAATCAGGAAATATCATTATACCATTTCCAAATCTAGGGCAACGGATACCTGTCGTATTCAGATTAACTACTTGTTAGAGGGTGAAGTGATTGGCCCTCTGTCCTTTTTCAATGCTAGCTACGTGGCACGGGGAAACATCGCCTTGCTGCGATGGCTCACCGCATCACCTGCACAAAACAAGTTAAAATATTTTTTTTCCCTGCTAGCATCCTATGACTTGTACAAAATGAACCATCCTCATGCGATTCCTTGTACTTAGAATATCTGCTGGTGTAGACTAATTCCTGGTGCGATGCCTCCTTTCAACTACACTGGGCATCTGCACTTTCATACACTGTCTGAGTTAGGCATGAGAGGTGGGGTGGCTATCACTATAGAGATTGAGCCTGCTGCCATTAATCAACATGGGAAGAAGCTCCCCATTTAGTTTACTGATATGAATGACACCTCCTTCTGTAACTTGATGAATCTGATATGGCCCCAACCAATGCGTCTTGAACTTTCCTGGAAACTTAATAAACTTACTGTCATAAAGGAGCACTAAGTCTCCTGTCTGAAAAGTATTACTCTTAATGCGCCTGTCATGCCAATATTTTTCTCGTGCCTTCTGCACTGTCTGATGGAACCCTGCGATGAATCTGTCTTCCTCTAAGGCAAGCAGCTGCGCTAGTCTTTCATTCATCGTGTCTGTATTAGCCATCCCAGTGATTTGAGCAATTCTTAAACTGGGAATAATATATTCCATAGGAATAATAGCCTCTTGTCCATACACCAAGCTGAAAGGTGCGTGCCCTGTAATTTTCTTCCATGTATTCCTATAAGCCCATAATATAGCGTTAACCTTGAGGTTCCAATCATTTCTTTGGCTGTTACAGATCTTAGTAAGATCATTTTCTAGAATCTTGTTAAAGGCCTCCACCATACCATTAGCTTGTGGGTGGTAGGGCATGTTCTTATGGTGTTGTATCTAGAATTCTTCTGTCAAGGATTTAATAGTGCGATTCAAAAAATGTGTTCCTTGATCGCTCATCAAAATTACTAGACATCCAAATCTACCGATGATGCTTTCAAAAATGAACTATGCAGCTGTAGCAGCATGACAATTCCTTATTGCTTTCGCCTCTTCCCATCTAGTGAGGTATTCTGTTCCTGTGATGATGTATCTCGCACCCGTTTTTTTTCCTGGTGGGTTGATAGGACCCACAAAATCTATAGCCCATTTGTCAAATGCGCGTAGTGTTATCTGTGGTCGCAGCGGCATTTCATCTCTTCGCTAAGGTTTTCCTACCCTCTGGCAGATATCGCAGCATCTGCAAAAATCCTTAGTATCTTTGTGTAAAGTAGGCCACCATAATCCTGCAGCTAAGATTTTTTGAGCAGTCGGCTTTCCTGCGAAATGACCTCCTGCGGAACCTGAGTGTGCTTCTCTGATAATGGCCTCTTTATCATGTGGCATAACGCATCTGTGTAGGACTTCGTCTGGACCTAACTTGTATAAGTGCCCTACGATCAATGTGAAGTCTACTGCTTTAACAACTAGCCGTTTCTTTTGATGCTTAGTAAACTCAACAGGTGCCCATCCTGTGGTGAGAAAGTGAATGATGTCAGTGTAGTATTCATCTGCGATCTGAATAGAAAACAAGTGTGCATCTGGAAAATTGTCCTGTAGGTTACTTGGTTCTTCTCCTGAGTCTATCCACGACAGATGATCAGGTCTGGCATTTAATATTCTTGGTTTGACCATGATTTCAAAATCATACTCCTGAAACAGGAGTAACCATGTACAGATTCTTCCCCCTAACACTGGCTTATTGACCAAGTACTTTGAAGCGGAATGGTCAGTAAACATCTTGAATGAGGAACCCAACAGGTAGTGCCTAAAATTCTGTAGAGCATACACCATAGCTAAACCTTCTCTCTGTAGTGGTGTAGTTCTTTTCTGCAGTGGATAGCTTTCTACTTGAGTATGTGATAGGGTGATTGATACCCCCTTCTCCTGGCTGGGTTAAGACGATCCCTAGTGCGATGCCAGATGCATCCACATGTACATGAAATGGCTTCGTCCAGTATGGAAATACTAAGATGGGTGCTGTAACCATATTTTCTTTGAGAGTGTCTAACTTTTCTAGCATTCCTCATTCCATAGGAATTTTACATCTTTATTTAACATCTTTTCCATCAATGCTGTGATCTTTGCATAACCCTTAATGAACTTTTTATAGTACCCAGTATGACCAAGTATTGTCCTTAATTGCTTGACTGAGTTGGGTGCTGGAAGATTTACAATGATGGCAATCTTTGCAATATCTACCATCAAGCCTTTTTTGCAAACAATGTGACCCAAAAAAATACCAAATGGCGCACAAAATATATATTTTTTCAAGTTCAGAGAAATTTGGTACTGCCTACATTTCTCTAACATCAGTCTTAAATCTCCTATGTGCTTGTCGATTAATCCAAATACAGTCCAGTCATCAAATAAACCTCTAGGAATTTATGGATGTATTCTTTAAATACAGCAACTACTACTCTTGAAAAGATAGCTGGTGCATTTTTAAGACCAAAGGGCATTACCGTATACTGGAATGAGCCCCATTTTGTCGTAAAAGTGGTCTTATATTGATCTTCTGGATGGATTCTGATCTAGTGATAGCCTAAAAAGCCATCAATGAAGGATTAGACCTCCTGTCCTCCCACATTGTCTAACACTTCATCAGTAAACAGTGTAGGGAATGGGTCATGAAGTGATGTATCATTGAGTTTACGCAGATTGACACAAATTCTGATTTCTCCTTTGGTTTTATTTTCTTGCATGACCATGGGACTAACCCATTCGCTTTCTTCTATGGGCTCAATGATGCCTGCTGCTAGCATCTTATCGATCTCATCCTTAACTTTTTCTTTATACCGCAGATTTAATCTGTATGGCTGCTGTTTGACTGGCCTAACATCCTCTTTCAATGGTATCCTCATTACTCCCAGATCTCCTACTATTCCCTTCATTTATGTAAACTTAGTGGGGAATAAGTCCTGATAGTCATGTAACAGATCTGCAATGTGTGCTACCGTTTCATCATCCCAATAGTCTCCAATAGAGGCAAGCTTTGGTTCTGTGTCTGTGCCAATATTGATCTTTTTAATCTTGATGGGGTCTGTGATAGCTGGAATCTGTAGCTTCGGTCCATCAACATCGCGAGTCCCTTCTGACTCCAGAATGTTGATGCTGCAAGGATTCTCATCCTCATCCTCTGGTTCTGCTACGAAGTTATAACACTCGAGAGCATCTTCTAACTGGATGGCCCACTCGGGTTGAGTATGTACTGATAGGGTACAGTCCTCAAATATCTTAGTCTTTATGACGTTTAGAGCCTGATCGATACTTGGATACTCAGATTCAAAAGCGAAAGTGAGTTCAAAGCTTTCTATCATAAGTGGCCATGTAATGGTTCCTCTGCGCAACTCGATCTCAGTGTACCGGCTCTTTGGAAATTGGTCTAAAGTGTGAATGAATAGGTGAACCCATTCATCCTCTAGAATTTCCTACCAATTATGTTCACACATTTCAATATGTGACCCGGGGTCACTTTCTCCTGTGTACCTCTGCTGTAGATACTCCTTGTTATTAGAAAACCTGATTGCCATCAATCTCTTGAAGTCATCCCATGATGCGATATGTTCTCTATGTGCCTACCACCATCTTGTAGGTGTGGCTCTTACTGCAAGGTAAATGACTGATATCCTTTGCTCCTGAGGGATTTCCCATTCAAACTACTTTAAAAAATCGTTGACGTCTGCTAAGCTATCAAACGATGGAGTATCCTTAATCTCTGCGCCAATCCATCGCAGTGACTTAGTCAAAAACGCACATCTGCGAGCTGAGACTTCGTAAAGTCTGTTCTGCCAGTTCTCTAGGCCAACATCCGAGTCTGATGCGCATGAGCTGTCACATCACCAACTAATGTTCCCTTCCATGGTTGGATTGATGTAGTCACTCTGATTGGCCGTCATCTGATAGAGGCTCTGCATATTACGTGCCTCATCCTCTGCTCGGATAGGTTCAATATATCTGGGACCCTGAAAAGGATCCAATGGTGCGATGACCCGATTCTGATTGTCCTCAAAGGTCATCTCTCTCTTCTTTAAATCGATAACAACCATGTTACCAATTTCCCAATCAATACCTAGTAGCGCTGGGTACGATCTACTATCGCCAATGATTTCTATAACTTCAAAGTCCGCAAAGCTGCAAACTCCGTGAATGTTAACTGGCACCTGTGGTAATCGACCTAGTGGTGATACCCACTGCTGATTGGCTAGTCTCAGATGGATAGGTGATCTGGCTAACTTAGGGCTACCCATTTGTTCCCATGTCTTCTTAGTCAGAACATTTACCTCTGATCCTAAATCTAGGATTACCTCATCCATTTCAAATTCTCCAATTTGTGCTATGAGTCACATCTCTCTTCCTGTTCTTGTATATCCCATAATATTATGATCAACACACTGTGCACTACTCACGAAAGAATATGGCTGACACTGATCTATGATGCACTGAATCTCTCTGATAGCTTTCTCATTTCTCATGAGTTTTAAGCAACTCCGCAAGAAGGATTGTACACTTCCTGTTGACTCATCCTCGTCGCACCTTCCCGATGTGGTAGCTTGCGATATCTAAACAAGGCTAACGCCACATGGTGTTTACTACGGTATGCCCCTAGACGACTGTACTTGCAATCCTAATTGCGTAGGGTCATTAAAGAAAGTTTTAACTTCCTAAAATGTATCTTTATTCTTCTGCAGGTCGAGTGGTGTTGATTTAGTAGTGGCTTTGCACACCCACTCCGGACCTGTGTTCTTTTTAATATCTGGTGATGTCCCACTGGTGGAAGCATCGCTGGGAGTCACAATGTTGACTCTTAGTTCTAGTTCCTTTTGCTCAGTAGCAATAAGCTGAATGTTATGGTGTGCTGCTAGCTTAGGTTCCCTGATCTTGGCTATCAAGGTAGGACATTATTCTATAGCGTGATCATAAGATTTGCAATAGTTACATGTGGTAGTAGGCTCTCACAATCCCTAGCATAATGTCCTACAACTCCATAGTTGTAACAAGTGATCGGTCCACGACCACAGCCAAAGCCTTCACCACGGCCAAAGCCTCCTCCATGGCCTCGTCCTTTGAATCCTCCTCCTCGACCAACATGAGCTGGTTCCTGTTGTGGTCCTGTTGCTGGACCTGGTGTCTCTGATTGGACTCTGTATAAGTCATGTTTTCTCTCGACCATGAGATCATAAGCTCTACAATTATGTTCATCATGTCCTACGGACTTACATAAGTTACAGTATAAGTTCTTAGGTGTCTGTACATACTTCTGAAGTAAAGGGCATTGCTGAGGTGGGTGTCCTCTTGTTCTGCATAGTTCACACTACGACCCTTGCGTCTGTGATAAGGGGTTAGGAGCCCCGCTTGCTAGATATTCAATATATACTGGACAGTTATATTTAGTATGGCCTTGTGCTTTACACTTTATACACCATATTTCTTGTGCAATCTCTTTTCCTTTGTTAATCTCATGCATCTATAAGGTGAGATTAGCTAACTGGTTCTGCAGGTTTGTCATACCTATACTGGTCTCAGCTAGAGGTGATGCGTCTATTTTCATTGCCATATCCAACGCGTCATCCTGCATCTGGAGTTTCTGCTGCATCAGTGGCAGTCTGATATGGGGGAGCAGTGCGGCAATAAACCATTCCTTGTGCTGCTTCGGCGCAAACTCAAAGCTAACTTGGTCTATAAGGGCTTTGAATTTCTGATCAAAGTCCCATACTGACTCTGTAGGTGACTGTTTAATGTCTTTGAGCTCTGTAATGCACTGTGACTCAGTCTTAGGTTTCTTAAATTCTTTGATCATGGCGGTCCTGACCTGTACGAGCGTTCTGGGTACCGCTGAGGTATACTTCATATACCATGTTAAGGCTCGTTCCCTAAGTGTGGTGACCAACTATACAATTTTAATATTATCATCTTGGAGCCCTTTAGTGGTCCACACGGCTTCACATAGAAACCAATTCTGCTCTGGGTCTTCTGCCCCTATACCCTTAAAGGTAGGTAACTTCATATCATCCCCCATTCTATTTCTACGTGGTGGATGCTGATTTGCTATGTTACTACCACTCGGTGGTGTAGATGTAGGTGATGTAGTGGTAGTATGTACTGTATGTGAGCTACTAGATGGATTTTCTACGGGATTATTCTGAGTCCCGATTGATTTCTGTGGGGTATAAGGGTGGTATGGGATGCCCCCTTCTATTCTTTCTATATTACTATGACTCTGTTCTCTAGTATTGTCTGAACTTTTTTCAAAGACAGAAGATCTGAAATCTACTTTATATTTCTTTCCACTACATGTACATCCAAGTTCATCAAAATCACTCTCAAACTCTTGTGACATTACACGTACTGGACTTATACATCTGAATATATATCGAGTACTCCTTTTTCATGTAATAGCATCTTAATGAACAAATTTAAAGAGCTTAGGTACTTACCGTGATATCCTTTGAAGAAGTACCTCTCAGCTTCGCTGAAGCTTTTTCTCTGTTCAACTGCAAACTCTGTGATGAATCCTTCTAGCACACTCACAATCCATAAGTCCACTACTCGTGAAATGGGATTATCAATGCTTTTCACGGTCTGAATCAGCTTCGGTGTCTAGACAATGTTTCTTTTCTTCTTGAATAGGTTTTGATCAGTCAACTTTGATAACCAGTCGTACAACTCATTTCCATAGGTCGCAAAAAATATCGTATGTATATCAGTGAAGATATGTTTTTGTAACCAGTCCTCTGTACTCAATGTAGGAATCTTGTTTTCTGTCACAGCAAATTCTCTTTCTGTAGACTCAACCCACTGGTTGAGTTCTTCCTTAGTAGGATTCCAACAGAACATTATCTCTTAGTTTGTTCAAAACCGGCAACAGAACCATTTGTTGGTTACTTTGGGCAGACCCAGGTTTACTTATAATGTACCAACAACACCCCTAACTCACTGGCCCTTTCGGCAATAGACCGCAGAGCGGCCTGAAGTCTCACCCGAAGTGATGTTAGATGGGTTGGATAAAGAATCAAGTGTCCTTAACCAGGTTCTGAGGCATCCTAGTGTCTCGCGGCTCTGCTTAGCCAGCGAGGTCTTTCTGTGAGTCACAGTTCTCCCTTCCTCGCGGACTTTGACAGGGGGAGGACTCCTATCGCATCGTAGCGACTGGGACGATGTGAAAACTCTCCCTTCCATGGTTCTCACTATTTGCGATATCTCGCATCATAGCTCCTCTGTCGGTGTGATATTACCTTCTGTCAATGCGATATCTCCTATAGTATAGCCCAAACCGACTCTCCAGGTCCAAAGGGTTTCTCACTGGGAGGAATAACTCGGCTAACCTCCAACAGGGTGTTAAACAACCTTACACGAACTTCACGGTTCAACACACTCACATCGCTATACTTAACTTACTGAATACGTATACTGGAAGCACTTAACAGAGTGACTCTTACTGTGTGAAACAAGCACTAATGGACTCATAGACAAACACTTGTTACATTTAAACTTGCCTTTAACTTTCTATAATGCTGTAACTGAATGAGAACATATCGACATTTACTAACTGATATATGGCATTCATGTAACAGATAACAGATGTAACACCCCAGTTTTGACCCCATTGCACTAGATGTATATGATGTATGTATTGTAAATGATCATGGTGTGGATCTAAAGGCCAAGGCCCCACCATTGATCGGTTATGCTATGTTTTAGATTTAATTTTGTCACTGATTGTATATCGAGGCATGTGGCATATATTATGTTTGGCATCATGTAAATATGCATCTACAATTAATTAAATGAACCCGGCCAGCTACGATCACAGCAACTAAATCGAAGGGGGCATGATTTTCCCAAGGATGAGGATGTGGGGGAATTTGTCAACCTTAGAAAATGAGGGAAAATACCCATGTGTCTTCTTCCCTTTGTTTTCTTCCAACCACTCTCATTAAAGAATTTTTGTTGGTGGTTGAGGCAGTTAATTGCTTTGGAAGTGGGGTGGAAATACTGTCAGTCCTCACCCACCTGCACACTCCACCCACTATTGACTTCACCATGGCAGGAAAACCTTCACGCACACTCCATTTTTGGCACCTCACGATTTTGTTGTTCATCCCTCACACAGACATTTTTCTTGGCTCCACAAGTTTGCTGAACCCCCATGCAGTGCAATTTCACATCCTCCTGTAGTTGCTCACCTTCACGCACTTCGAATGGTCTGCTCATTGCTTTCACACACAGGAATTTTTTCTGGTTTTTACCCACGTGGTTTTCCTTCTGTGGATTGGTGAATAGTGGGGCTGTATCCTTTCCTCATGGGATGATTCGTGGGGTCTGCATTATTTGTTTTCTCACACACAGGTCGGAAGACAGTAGTTTATTTCCCAGCGTGGTCTGTGTATTTGTTCCCGGTGATTTTGTTGCCCAGGACGGGCTGTGATTTTTTTTCCCCTGTTGGAATTGTATTTGCTGATTGTGGTTGGGATTGTGTAATTCAATGGGGAGTCTTTTCCCTGTTTAAGCTGTGATAGCTAATTAATTTCCTGAGTGCAATGTTTGGTCTTCGGACTGTGAGAGGAGCAAGGATGTTGGCTTAGATTTACTTGATAAACCTGGTGGCTGGAAACCACACAGACAGAGCTAGAGGGATGGCCTTCTTCTCCATCACCCCTGAATAGCACTGGAAGGGAATGCAGGGCCTGAGGGACTGTGTAGCAGAGAAGGGACTGATTCCTTGTGTTGGGTGTGTTTGGGTGTCTTAGAGGTCAAGCTAGTTCTGGTGCAGGTGTTCTTGGCTCTGTAATGAGCTCACCAGCTTAGCAATTTTCCTTCTCCAACTCCTTAATGGCCTGATAAACCCAACTCTGTTGGCTTGGCTGTGTGTTTAGTATATCCCTGGCTATGTGTAAGCCTGTTAGTTCCCTTATTCCTTGGAGAATCATGCCCATCTCCAGGGTGGCAGCGTTGCTGAGAGATTAAGGAGCACGCTGGCCTATGGTTGGGTGGAACGTTGTAGCGACGTAGCTGGTTGCGGAGCAAAGTTATTCATAAGATAAGTGCTCTTGTCCATTTCCACTTCTGCAACTTAATTTTATGTTAATAAAAATGATGAACATGTTAAATGAATGCATGCATGTATGAATGCTGTTGGTTTCCGCTGTGTATGATGATTAATTGCATGTTTTAATTCAATAAATTTCCTCTCAGCATTCGGTTTCAGTCATTTTGTGTATGCATATGTTCATGGGGCTCTTATCCCGGGTGTTTGAAGCTTGTAGTCGCGTTCTCTTCACCGGTCGGAGGCATGGGGACATTACAACAGATAGCAACTAAGTAAAGCACAATCACATGAAATAATCATATATGACACTGATTTTATGTGGTTCACTTCCAAGGTAGAAGCTACGTCCATGGGAATTGGTTTATATATTATAACTTGGGAGAGTAAACACAGTTCCGCTGCAACCTCATATGCAGCTGAGATCTTCTCGGTAACTCCGCGCACACCACCAGGAGCCCTTCTCTCTTAGATCTCTACTCTTCTTATATTGCTTCTCTTACAATATACTCTTCCTCTCTCTGACTCTCTCTCTCAATCCCTGTGGATTGTTACATACATACTCTAGGAGTCAGCTATTGGTTACAGTAAGATACTACAGACTGAATAATAGAACCAAATCTCGGCTCTCCTATCATACAAAGATCTATGAGCTAACAGATCATCGAATATCTGAATAGCTAATGAGCTAACTTACTAACTAGCTAACCTTTTACAATACAAAATACATCCCTTTATAGGTGTCCCAAAGGTCTTTCCATTACAACACTGTGGGACTCTCCCAACAGTAACCCAAACCCTAACTATGACAGTCGATCTATCTGTACTCGAACTGCCGCTTTCCGTCATACCACAGCTTCCTGCAGTCTTCCACGCTTCCCGGCACTGACCGTGGGTACTGGCACCACTTCCTTTTCTATCCTTTGTCTTCAATACCTCAGCCTTGTTGCTCCTTTTCTTTTATGAGGGTAGTTGAGCCCTCCTATCTTTCCTGCTTCCTTAAGTGCAGTGGTTGAGCTTTCTCCTCTCGACCGCTCAGGTTCTATTACCTTTGACTTACTTGTTCCAAAACAACAGATTTTGTTGTAGCTGCGGGACCCTACTCCAACAGTTACAGACTAGGAGGGGATGAGTGTCATAAGGGAAAACAATATAGTTCCAAGTAGTGGAACATACCTATGCTCAATGCAAGGATACATCTGTAGGATATCGACACTCGAGGGGAAATCCCCTCTCAGTAAAAAGGGAAACAAGCTGCGAAGGATATAAAAAATGGATTTGCATGGCTAGACATGAGACAAGATCGGGCTATATGGCTGAAACACAATGTCAGGAGAGCCAGCATAAAGCTCAATAGGGTAGGAAAATCTCATGATAATGCATTCACAACTTGACATGAGGGAGTCCTGAGGGAAATAGGCCAGCAAAAGATCAAGAGGAGTATGAGGCTCTTGCGAAATGTCATGGCGGTACTATACAATGGACTCCCACACCCTCAAGGAGAAAATGTCGGCATGGGCACCAAATGCAAATAAGGCCCTAACTAGGGTACCCATGTAAGGTGAAGCTCTACCACTCATATCATGCCACTTCTAAAACAACAAGAAGGTTTTGTGACATAATAGGGTAGGTTCGTACTTAAGGTCATGATGAGATGGTCATAAGATCATGCAAAATGCAAACGGTGATGAAACGTAACCTATATTCTAGTTTAGATATGATACCTAAGATCGGCAATAATGGGTCAATCCAACGGCTGAAACGACACTGAAAAAGGTCCTCTACATCATGAATTATGTTAAAAAAGGTCCAAAATAGTTAGAAAATGTCGAAACTATAGGAAAGGGGGTAAAAGTTTTCAAATACTTGAAAATTTTCTATAAATAGTAAACAATTCAAAATATTATAAAACATTTGAAACTTTTACCCATTTGAGCTCAGATTTTCAACAGCGAATTCCAGGAGATCCAGCTGGCGGAATCCACTACCGTTTCTTCCAGGTATTTACCCATGCTCTTCTCTTCCATTTCAATGCAATTTTTATCAAATTCCATGGTCAATTAAGCTTTCTAGGCCAAACTAAAAAGAGCGCTACGGCCCACACGAAAATCGAGGGTTTTTCCATGTATAGGGCTAGCTATACGCAGAAAATGCCCCCAAAGCTGCGTACATCCACAGTTGTTTTTGAGAACAATCATGTATGAGGTTGTGCATAAGGTTTTTTCAATAATATAATGGACAAATTGGCAAATTCTTGTGCAGGATGGTCCTAGAGTGGAGAGAGCATGAACATGGTGAGGTAGAGGAAGCAGTAACGACCGATCTAATGGCTCAACAAGCTCTATGTGCATGTGGACTCTACAAGTTTTGGTGTCTTGGTGGTTTGAGGGCCAAACCAAGACTATTATAGATGCTGGTGGATTAATGGGATCTAGACTCGGAGTCCTTCCAGATAGATAGGATGTCCCTCACTATAGAGCTGGAGGACATATACTTCATTACAAGGCTATCTAGATGAGGAGAAGTGGTGAATCCTTCGTTCTCGTGGTGGGCCAGGAGGTGGCCTGACTATTGACAAGTAAATTGTGGTGTACTACTATCCATACACAGAGAAGGTGGGGAGTCAGGTCCCTACCAACGCTATACAGGTGCTGGGCCTAAATGCCATACTATTGACATTGGATAGGATAGCAGGCTTGGCATCACTCCACCAGGCCTCGCGGCCTCTGATGTTCTATGCAATGGAGTGCATGAGACCCACAATTTATGAATGGAGCACTACACTACTGAGCAACATGAAACATCGGCTCAGTGAGTGTAAGGTAGGAAGAGTGTGGAACTTCAAGTTCAGCAGTATTTTGAGCATGTTTTTCTTCGAGCGTGTTCCAGGATTGAGCCCCAGAGTGGACGTTCCTCTTCACAGGGTTTGAGATCCAACCCAACGACGTTGGGAAGATGCGATGTGCAGACTGGGGGATGGTAGGGTGGCCAACCCTTATCCAGCTAACTTCTTTCTATGGTGGCAACGACAGATAGTTTCCATCAACAACTACCCCTATGCAGGGATAGATTTTCAAGGGGACTCGGACATGCCGCTACCACTAGGATCGGCATATGGCGATATAGGTAACGAATCTCGACCCTCTCTTTTTAATTTTTGAGTTTTTTTTTTTGTGTTTTCTGATTATATGGAATCTGTTAAGTCAGTAATTTGTTTCTTCAATTTTTGTTTGATTTGCATTTTATTCCAAGTTACTCATTTGCTTTAGTTTGGTTTTTTGCTTCCTTTAAGAGATTTTTAGTTTTCAAGTGAAATTTTGAGCTTTTGCCTTTAGACTTTTTGTTTTATTTTTTGATCCCATAGATTATTGAAGGGTTTTAAAAGGTCATCATGTTGAATGGTGGACTCACAAATCATATTGTAAGTATGCTCATCATTCAAACAACATTTAAACTTCATTCAAATTGCAAAAAAGTTGTAAAACAACGCCAAAATAGGGTTAGTTTTATTCTTGTAGCGCAAGTCTCCGAAATTAACAAAGGAGCACTACAAGAATATCGTGACTATTAGTTTCTCCAAGTTTTTAGCCAAATTTTTGCATGATTATGAATCGTGAGTGACTAATCACGTGAATTGAGGGTTTTTGCTACGTGTAGATTCAGTGAACATCATGAGAACATGTCGTTTCACATCATAGAAGGGATCGTGGTCATCATTAACTGAATGCAGTCCATCATGACAGGTAGCAGCATAGATTTGGATTAATGTGAGATGGGTTGTTACTTACATGCATATTCGAGGATGGAGGACTTAGTGGAGCAACCATAGCTGCTAAAAAACCGGACATTGCCGTTGTAGAACAAAGATGAGGTTTTTATGGCTTCACAAGAAATTAGCGCTTCCTGATTCCGCCACATGCAGTCAAACTAAATGTTGAAGGACACTTGTATATCTAAGGTGGACAATTTGATAGCTCAGGCCACGATTTTGAGCATCTGCAGCAGCATGTAAAAAAGGTATTCCGCGATGACTGGTTAATGTCTTCCTAATTTGGGGCTTTCTTGGTAAATGCTGATTTATCAAAATTGATTAAGCCAGATGTTAATATATACTTTAAACAATGTGTTTGTCGAAGAAATAAGGATATTAAGAGTATTGTTGAGGGATTAGGTGAAAAATATCAGTTCTCATGTGAGTATGACCCTGTCAAAGTTTGAAAGTTCGATGATGTGAAAAAAATTGTGCATTTTATGATGTTCAAACTTCATAAATAAGCCTGCTATTTGTACAAAATGTAATGAAGGAGCTGAACATTAAAGATAGCCCGAAGACCTAATTTTAGTGTGTGCTGGAAAGCTGATTAGCTCGGTGTGGAAGTCAGATTGAAACAGAAAAATGAACAGAGCATGAAGTTGTTTTCCTTGTCATTGCAACACAGGGTTCTCTTTATACAATCCAAAGAAGAAATTGTTCATAAGGCGGTACCAGAAGGGTTCGAGGGTTAATTTTGATATTATTACATGGGTGTATTATGCATGCTGGAGATGGTCATCTATTTGAACAAACAAATTGATTGATAACTAGGTTTCATAATCAGTTGCAGTGAAGAGGTTGGAGTACTCTGAATAACCTAATACCTGTGATAAAGCCCAACCTGTATTAGTAAACTAAAATAATCATTCAGGAAGGATTAAGGAAGGAAATTTATTGAAACCTAAGAGGTTTGGAGAAGAAACAGCATCTCTTAAGTCATCAATTGAACCCTAAAAGTCACACAATTTCCAGCTATTGAAGACAAATGGGTAAGAGTGGCAAGGTAAATAGGGCTGATCCTACTGATGTAGGTTGGATGGAAAAATTCCCAGGTTGTGTAGAACTTTTCCAACAGGCTAGTTGGCTGGAGTTTTTCAAAAGAATAGATGGCTATAATACTGAGGTATCTTGTAAGTTTGCAAAATGCTACAATCAGGATATGATAGTTTTCGACACTTTAAAGTTTAAGCTGACAGTGGATTTGGTTGCGGAAGCTACAAGAATAGAAAATGAAGGGGAAATGTGGTTTAAAAAACTACCCTTTACCTTTGATGTTTAGGAGTATTTGTTACCTAATGTTACCCCAGATTGGAGCAAGGGCATATTGATCCAAAACTTCAGAAGTGAGTGGGTAGAACCCATCAGAATTTTGCAGAGCTATATAACATGTGAGGGCAGATATGCATATGCTTTTAAATACCACTTCAGATTTTTACAGCATATGGTTGGGGTGTCCAAGATGAGTCTTCCCTTCTTCCTGTACAAAAGCCTACAAAATATGTCTAGTAGGGTTAAAGGGCATGAAGACCATACATCACAATCTATTTTCCACCATGGACTAATCAAATTGATCATTAGTACTGTCTTGCAGAAAGAAGGGGAAACTTGGGATTTCTTCCTCTTCTGGTCTGGCTTTCAAGTTAAACAAGAAGATCAGCAAACTAAAAAGCAAGCAGGCAAAGGGAAAGTACTAATGAGGAAATTAGGTCAGAAGGTGAAGTCTGAAGTCAAGGAGAAGGATAAACTCAAAGAAGCACCAGAGCCTGTGAAGGAGGACAATGAACCTAAAATGTTTCCAGCTGACACTAAAGGTAAATATTCATTGTTTACAGAGAAGGAGGATTAGTCCATGCAGCACATAGCCCCTACTAAGGCCCTAAGTGAAGATAAATCTATTGTTACAGAAGAAGTTGCTGAAGAAGAGTTTCAAGCTCAGCAAAGGAGCTCCATCAATATCCTGTCGGATGATGAAGGTTATTTGTTAGAGGAGGATCAATCTATTGCTAAAACTGAAGTTATGGTTGATTCATGCAAGGATTTTTCCACTCTGGAAAACAAAACAGTGAGACATAGGAGAAAGAATAACAGGATTGAAGTGATAGCCCCATATTGGAGGCCTAAAACTAGGCCAACGAATAAGCTAAGGTTGACTATGAAGAAGCTACTCAATCCTAGATTGAATACCAAAAAAGTGACTGTCCTAGATGATAGTTCCTCAGATGAAAAATCAGAAATTGACAAAATGAGCATTAAAAGGAAGAAAACAACAGTTGCAAAAACTTCATATTTTCATCCTGCAAAGGCAAAAAGGTCATCACAGTCAGTAGAAAATTCAAATATCACCGATCCTAAACTTTCTACCATATTCCTTCAATTGAGAAATGAACTTTTAAATCAATAGCAGGAAGAAAAGGCTGAAGTACCTCATGTTGAAGATCAAGAATGGGAAGATGAACTCATACTTAGGAAAGCAGGTATTCTGGAAGACCCTAATATTCCTGATATTTCCACAAACCTGTTAAATAAAGATGTAGACATTTTTAAGAATTTTGACATACCTTGGATGCCCAGTTATGAACAATAGATCATGACAGAGAGGTCATTTGATTCAGATAAGAAAAACTTGCAGAAAACTATTAAGTAGTACAAACAACAGATGAACCACATGCAAGAGATCAATGATGGGCTGATGATGGCAAACAGAAGGCTTAGAGAAGATCTACATGATGTTAATGAACATTTTTAGGAACTGACAGCAGTATCTAAAGAGGCTTTAAAGAGAAAAAGAACCACTGACTTGCAATGCATAGAGTTGAAAAAGACAGTCAAAGACTTACAGCAGGAAAATAAACAGCTCACCAGAAGACTAGCAAGCATGCAAGAGGAGCAGAGGCGAGCTAGGAAGAAAGCTCAAGCACTGGAGGGCATAGCTTTGCTAGCTGAGGTAGCAAAGGAATTATGAGTTAGTTATTGAATCAGTTTTTTGTTATCTCTTTTTGAGAAACATATTAGTTAGTTGTTTACTATTTTTGGAAAGTATCATATTTTGTAATATTGTAAATTTTACTTTATCCCATCGAATCAGTTAAGGGCAGTTAGGGTTTGATCCTTAACTGATTTCGTAAAAGTAGTATTTAGAGAGGTTAGAAAGACAAAATGGGGGTTGGATTTTGGGGAGAAATTCAGGAGGTCTGTCAAACTTATTTGTGAGTTAAGTATCATAGCTCTTATATGCATTTGATGACAAACTATGAAATATATGACACTTTTTACCTTTCAGTATATGTCTTAGATTCATTTTGAGTTTGTTTAACTATGGACTGATATATTCATTGCTAGTTCATGGTTTCTTTACTTGTGATGCTTTTCAGTTTTGAATGGACTTTAAGACTATATTCTGATTGATGCTTGTTGATTATGTTATGAATCTTTGTCCTTATTTGTTTATGATTCAGTTCTTGTTTAACTCATGAGTGTATTCCCTGTTGTTAACAAATTCACAACCAAGCAAACATTCCAGAAAAACTAAAACCTACTTTACTTTATTGAGTTTTATTTGAGATTGTGTTGGCTTGTTTCTTTAGCCTTGGAAACAATTTCTGGCACAAACATCTTTGGCGCCGTTGCCGGGGACGAATTTGAAGACATATCTTCCTTGGGATACTTATCCGTTTTACTGGTTTTAAGAGGTGGACTTAAACCAGCACATCTTTAAGGCTATTTTTCACCAAAGCTGTCACAGTGGCTTCTAGAGGAGTGGGAACTAGAAATAGACCTACTTCACCCTTGCAGTTGGGTGTGACAGACCCTGAACGGATATTGAGGACAGCAAGAAAAGTTAGAAGATCACAGTCATTACCCTCTTTATCTGACCCTGAGCAGTTAAATGAATCATTAGCTTCATCTGTGGCAAAGAAAGAACAAGAAATTTCACCTTGGGCAAAACCAACCATTCCTGATAGCAGTTTCCAAATATTTACCAATTCTCAATCTTTTATAAAAGCCAAAGCTACCTCCCCTGGTAAAATACCTCTTTTTCAGTTGAAATTAGGTAAAAGCTCTTTTAAATCAATTTCCATTCAATATTATTCATCTTCAAAACCAGTTAGTCCAAAAATGGCAGCTCAAAACCCTCCCATAGACATGATGGACCAGATGGTTGTAGCCAGATATGCACCCTTGGTCTTACCTCAGCCTTTAAATGCACTGCTTGGAGGAGACTACCAAAAGTATTTTCCTAGGTTCAATGGAGAAGGAGAAACAACAGCTGAAGAACATTGGGAAGCTTTCCTACGTTATGTTGATAATCAAAACATTGAGGCTAAAGATGTTTGGATGAGGATGTTTGTCTAGAGCCTTGATGGAGATGTGAGGAAGTGGTTTAGAGAGTTTCCTGCCAACTCCATTACTATTATTGAAGAACTCCGTGATCTCTTTATGAGACAATGGGATGATACCAAATACCATACCTACTACATAACTGAATTTGGAGCTCTTAGGAGGAAGAAAGACGAAACAATTGCAGATTTTTCGAAGAGGTTCAACAAAATGTACAGTAGGATTCCTGCTGAAATAAAGCCTATAGAAACATCAGCTAAATTGACATATGCAAATGCTTTTGATCACGATTTTTCTCTGTTATTGAGAGAGAGGAGACCTATCACTTTGTTGAACATGCAGGATGCAGCATTGGAGGTAGAATCCAACATACTGGCTTCAAATAGACTAAAGAAGGAAACACCTCAGTAGCTATATGAAAGAAAAGAAAAAAAGGAAGCAGCTCCAGGAGGTTCATCTTCACTTACTGCTGAAGGTAAGATAGATGAAATGGCTAAGTTAGTGAAGATTCTGACTGCAAAACTGAATAAATTAGAACTTGAGAAAAATTCCAGTAAGCCTACTCCAAAAGGTGAACGAAATCCTAATAACCAGAATTAGTTCAGAAGGCAGTTCACTCCCCGTTTCATGCCCAGAGAACGAAGGAATAATGATATCCAGTGAGAAAGAAGAGAAAATGAAGACCAAAAAGTCCCACCACCTCTTCAGAACAATGTGGCAGATGAGGAAGAATTTGATGAGGAGATGCTTTTTGAAGAAATAGACCAAGATATGAATCATTTTGGAGAAGGATTGTTTGAAGGTTTTGTTACTGAAGAGGAGTTTCTGAATGCTGAAATTTATGATGCTGATATGTTCAAAACAGAAAATGATATAGGTCTGGAAAAGACTGCTGTAACTACTGCTATTTGTCAAAATAATCTCAAAAAGACTGTAAATCTGAGATCAGGTCCGAAACAGGTGGTACAAGCTCCAAAGAAGAAGGCAGCTATCCCTACTAATCAGCCATCTGATCCTGCAGCAGAAAAGAAGCAAAGTTTAGAAAAACATAAGAAGAATACAGAGGTTGAAGAGGTAAATAAAACTGTTCATAATTTCAGTTTAGAGAATGAATTAAGTAAATTAAAGATTCATGTACCTTTAACTAAACTGATAAGAAATCCTTCATGTAAGGAATCAGTCCTTAAAATGATTAATCCAACCAGCAATCAGCCTGTCTCTGACACAGTTAATTTGTAAGAGGAGAGTCCTAAGATTTTCATTGGATCATCCTTGGCTGAGAAGATTGAAAATGAAGAAGGAGCTTCACCTCCTTTCTATATTACTTTGACAGTCCATGAACAGATGATACACAATTTTTTGTTAGATTCAGGAGCATCCCACAACTTGATGCCAAAGGCTGTTATGGAAGCTCTGGACCTGAGTATTACCAAACCTTACCATGATCTGTATGCCTTTGATTCCCGAGCAGTGAAGTGTTTAGGAGTAATAAAAGACATGGTTGTCAGCCTAGCTTAGTTGCCCATGAAAAGTGTGATAATGGATGTTGTGGTAGCTGACATCACACCAAAGTTTGGCTTACTTCTTTCCAGGTCATGGGAAAATAAGGTTGGAGGAACCTTACAAATGGACCTCTCTTATGCTACCATTCCTGTGTTCGGTGGAGAAAATAGAAGGCTGTACAGAGAGCTTCAGTTTTCTTACATAGTGACAGATGACAAAAATCCCACTAATCATCCACTATATGCTGTTGACAAAGACTTGGGAACTTGCATGTTACATTTCAGCGATGAAAACAATTCTGCTGGTTTGTTACAGGTGGAGAAAGAGCAGTCAGTAAAACACAGCAAAGAAGAAGAAGATCAGTTATGGGAATTATACTTTGATGGATCTTCTTGTAAAGAAGGTGTTGGTGCTAGAGTTCTTCTTATAGCTCCTGGATGTGAAACAGTAAAGTTAATGTACAAACTTGAGTTTGTTACTACAAATAACACTGTTGAATATGAAGCTTTACTGTTGGGATTAAAAGCTGCCAAATATTTGGGCATTCAACAAATTTCTGCATATGGCGACTCCAAATTGGTTGTTCAGCAGGTGAAGAGCAACTATCAAGTGAAGCAGGGTTTGCTGAAAGTCTATTGAAATGAGGTATGGGATATGCTTGAAAATTATTTTATAGCATTTAACATCACTCATATTCCAAGGAATCACAATGAGACTGTAGATTCTTTGGCCTTGGCTGCCACACACTTCAGAATCCCTAAGACCACTCAGTTAAGGTATCCCATAGAGGTGAGGTACAGACCCTGTGTACCTGATAATGTGAAGCAATGGAAAGTGTTTGAGGATGACATTGAGATCAAAAGGTTCCTTGAACTTATAGCTGAGTTTTCAAATTCCTTGATTGATCAGGATGAGGATGAAGAAGAGGGATAGGTGGATAAGTTTGTTGAAGATGAGATTGCTGGACATAAAATTATTGAGCTAAAGAGCAACTTCATTCCCAAAGGTTTGATATCTCTTGAAAGAATATTTACAAAAGATGATACACCTTCAAATCCTGTTGTTCAGTCTTCAGAAGATAATGTAGTGGACTGCAATATTGGTTCCACAGAACATCCAAAAATGCTCAAAATTTCTAAATCCTTGACAGCTGAACAAAGAAACAGATATATCAAACTGTTAAAGGAGCATGTAGATGTTTTTGCATGGTCTTATGAGGAACTAAGAACTTATGATACATGAATCATACAGCATAACATTCCCTTAAAACCAAATGTTAAACCTTTTCGATAGAAACTAAGGAGGATTAACCCAGCTTTGTTTCTTGTGATTGAAAAAGAAGTAAAGAAGCTGTTGGATGCCAAGATCATAGTGCCTCTCAGGTATTATTCTTGGGTGGCTAATTTGGTTCCTGTCAGAAAAAAGAATGGAGAAATCAGATTATGTGTTGATTTTAGAAGCCTGAATAGATCTTCATTAAAAGAAAACTATCCTCTTCCTAAGATTGAACAGGTATTGCAGCAAGTAGTTGGGGCACAGAGGATCTCTATGGTGGATGGTTTCTCAAGGTACAATCAAATTGCTATGCACCCTGATGATAAAGAAATGACAGCCTTTACAACTCCCTAGGGGAAATTCATGTATGACAAGATGCCTTTTGGCCTGATGAATGCTGGAGCAACCTTTCAGAGAGCAATGGACATTGCCTTTGTGGGAGAAAAAGATAAATTTGTGGTTATCTATTTGGAGGATATTACTATTTTCTCATAGTCAGATGATGAGCATTTGAAGCATTTGAGGCAGACCTTCCTAAAATGTAGAAAATTTGGCCTGTCCCTGAATCCCAAAAGGTCACATTTTGCTGTGCAAGAAGGTAAACTACTTGGTCACTTGGTGTCTGCTGATGGCATTAGAATAGATCCTGAAAGAGTGAAAGCAATACTGAAGATTAGTTTACCTAGGAGTAAAAAAGATGTTCAATCATTCATTGGCAAGATCAATTTTCTACAGTGGTTTATACCCAACTTTGCTGAAACAATTAAACAGATCATAGCCATGCTGAAGAAGGATCAAGAAGTCAGGTGGACTTTTGAGGCAAAGGATGCATTTGAGAAAATTAAAGTAGCTCTTACTGAAGCACCTGTATTGGTAAGTCCTGATTTTACCAAAGAATTCCTTACTTTCTCATTTGCATCAGAAGACACAATTGCAGCTGTCTTACTTCAGAAGAATAAAGAAGGATTGGAATAGCCTATTGCCTTCTTCAGTAAAACTCTCAGAGATTCTGAGCTGAAGTACAGTATACTGGAAAAGCAAGCTTATGCTCTGGTAAAGGCTTTGAAATTTTTTAGAATTTATGTTCTGCATTCAAAAGTTATTTCATTTGTACCTAATGCTGCTGTCAAAGATGTCTTAACACAGCCTGATAGTGAAGGGAAGAGAGGCAAATGGATTGCTAAAATTATGGAATATGAGGTAGAAATCAGACCTACTAAGCTAGTCAAAGGACAAGGTTTAGCCAAGCTGCTGGCTGAATCAAATTGTCAAGCACTTGGATTACATGTCATGGCTGAAGAATTAGTTCCTGAAGAAGATCAAGCAGTTCTGGAAAAAGAAAACATCATGGACTATTATTCATCATCAGCATGGTATGCAGACATTGTTCATTTTCTATTATTTTTGTAATGTCCTGAGCATATGGATAGGAAGGCTGCTAGATCTTTAAAGCTTAAAGCTACTAAGTACTATTTAATGGAAGAGAAATTATTCTGGAAGGACCCAGGAGGTATTCTGCTCAAATGTTTGGACAAATTAGAGATTGAAGGAGTGATTTCCGAATCTCATGAGGGTGCTTGTGGAGGGCACAAGTATTGGAAAACAACAGCTTACAGAATTCTTAGAGCTGGATATTATTGTCCCTCTTTATTTGCAGATGTTTATCAACAGGTAAGAGCCTGTGTTCCTTGTTAGAAGTTTGCTGGCAAACAGAAATTGTTGTCTTTGCCTCTGAAACCCATTGCAGTTAATGGTCCTTTCCAGCAATGGGGCCTAGATTTTATTGGAGAAATAAATCCAGCATCTTCAGGACAACACCATTGGATTCTGATAGCAATAGACTTCTTCACAAAATGGGTGGAAGCCATTTCTACTAGGAATGCTACAGATAAGGTAATCATGGATTTCATTGAGGAAAATATCCTGAGTAGGTTTGGCTGTCCTCAGAAGTTAGTGACAGATAATGCTAAGGCATTCAAGTCTAAGGCAATGGTAGCATTTTGTGATAAGAATGGTATTATGCTAAAGCACTCAACTCCTTATTACCCCCAAGGTAAAGGCTTGGCTGAATCCTATAATAAGAACATCATTCAGAGTATCAAGAAGCTGCTCAAGCATAACAAAAGATCATGGGATTCAATGCTGAAGTATGCATTATGGGAAGATAGGATCATAGTGAAACAAGCAATTGGAACTTCTCCCTTTCAGTTAGTTTATGGTACAGAAGCAGTTTTCCCTGTCCAATTGGGGATCCCAGTGATGAAATTTCTCCAGGATTCCCAGGAGGAACCAAATGATATGCAGAGAAGGATTTTTGAAATGATAGAATTGTAGCAGAACAGGGAAAAGGTGGATGAAAAGGCACAATTGTATAGATCCAAGATCAAAAGAAGATTTGACAGAAACATCAAAGAAAATATTTTCTCAGTTGGTGACATGGTTCTAAGGTGGGATGCAAGGAAAGAGAAAAAGGGTAAGCATGGTAATTTTGACAATCTCTGGTTTGGCCCTTTCCTTGTGTCTAAAGTTTTGGAGAATAATACTTTTATCCTGCAGTCTTTGAAAGGTGAGGAGTTGTCCAGCCTTGTTAATGGGCGATTCCTCAAGCATTTTTACAGTTTATAAGAAGATTTTCACTTTTCATTGTACATACCAGTGTGAGTGAAGTATAATAAAGACTCCATAGCCCAATGGAAGTTTTGCAAACAGGTAGATAAGGTAGCAGACATAAGGCATTGGTCTACAGGTTCTTGAAGCCTCGCAGGGAAGACTCCAGCCCGCAGCTGGAGCCAGATGTTAAGTCAGTAATTTGTTTCTTCAATTTTTGTTTGATTTGCATTTTATTCCAAGTTACTCATTTGCTTTAGTTTGGTTTTTTTCTTCCTTTAAGAGATTTTTAGTTTTCAAGTGAAATTTTGAGCTTTTGCCTTTAGACTTTTTGTTTTATTTTTTGATCCCATAGATTATTGAAGGGTTTTAAAAGGTCATCATGTTGCATGGTGGACTCACAAGTCATATTATAAGTATAATCATCATTCAAACAGCATTTAAACTTCATTCAAATTGGAAAAAAGTTGTAAAACATCACCAAAATAGGGTTAATTTTATTCTTGTAGCGCAAGTCTCTGAAATTAACAAACGAGCACTACAAGAATATCGTGACTGTTAGTTTCTCTGAGTTTTTAGCCAAATTTTTGCATGATTATGAATTGTGAGTGAGTAATCGCATGAATTGAGGGTTTTTGCTACGTGTGGATTCAGTGAACATCATGAGAATAGGTCGTTTCACGTCATAGAAGGGATCGTGGTCATCATTAACCGAATGCAGTCCATCATGACAGGTAGTAGCATAGATTTGGTTTAATGTGAGATGGGTTGTTACTTACATGAAAATTTGAGGATGGAGGACTTAGTGGAGCAACCATAGCTGCTAAAAAACTGGACATTGTCGTTGTAGAATAGATATGAGGTTTTTATGGCTTCACAGGAAATTAGCGCTTCCTGATTCCGCCACATGCAGTCAAACTGAACGTTGAAGGACACTTGTACATCTAAGGTGGAAAATTTGACAGCTCAAGCCATGATTTTGAGCATCTGTAGCAGCATGTAAAAAAGGTATTCCACGATGACTGGTTAATGTCTGCCTAATTTGGGGCTTTCTTGGTAAATGTTGATTTATCAAAATTGATTAAGCCAGATGTTAATATATACTTTAAACAATGTGTTTGTTGAAGAAATAAGGAGATTAAGAGTATTGTTGAGGGATTGGGTGAAAAATATCAGTTCTCATGTGAGTATGACCCAGTCAAAGTTTGAAAGTTGATGTGAAAAAAATTGTGCATTTTATGATGTTCAAACTTCATAAATAAGCCTGCTATTTGTGCGAAATGTAATGAAGGAGTCGAACATTTGAGATAGCCTGAAGACCTAATTTTAGTGCATGCTGGAAAGTTGATGAGCTCGGTGTGGAAGTCAAATTGAAACAGAAAAATGAACAGAGCATGAAGTTGTTTTCCTTGTCATTGCAACACAGGGTTATCTTTATACAATCCAGAGAAGAAATTTTTCATATGGTAGTACCAGAAGGGTTTGAGGGTTAATTTTGGTATTATTACACAGGTGTATTATGCATGCCGGAGATGGTCATCTATTTGAACAAACAAATTGATTGATAACTAGGTTTCATAATCAGTTGCAGTGAAGAGGTTGGAGTACTCTGAATAACCTAATACTTATGATAAAGCCTAACCTATATTAGTAAAGTAAAAGAATCGTTCAGGAAGGATTAAGGAAGGCAAGTTATTGAAACCTAAGAGGTTTGGAGAAGAAACAACATCTGTTAAGTCATCAATTGAACACTAAAAGTCACACAATTTCCATCTATTGAAGAGAAATGGGTAAGAGTGGCAAGGTAAATATGGCTGAGCCTACTGATGTAGGTTGGATGGAAAAATTCCGAGGCTATGTAGAACTTTTCCAGCAGGCTAGTTTGTTGGATTTTTTCAAAAGAATAGATGGCTATAATACTGAGGTATCTTGTAAGTTTGCAAAATCCTACAATCAGGATATGATAGTTTTTGGCACTTTAAATTTTAAGCTGACAGTGGATTTGGTTGCAGAAGCTACAGGAATAGAAAATGAAGGGGAAATGTGGTTTAAAAAACTGCCCTTTACCTTTGATGTTCAGGAGTATTTGTTACCTAATGTTACCCCTGATTGGAGCAAGGGCATATTGATCCAAAACTTTAGAAGTGAGTGGGTAGAACCCATCATAATTTTGCAGAACTATATAACATGCAAGGGAAAATATGCATATGTTTTTAAATAACACTTCATATTTTTACAGCATATGGTTGGGTTTTCCAAGATGAGTCTTCCCTTCTTCCTGTACAAAATCCTGCAAAAGATGTCTAGTAGGGTTAAGGGGCATGAAGACCATACATCACAATCTATTTTCCACCATGGACTAATCAAATTGATCATTAGTACTGTCTTGCAGAAAGAAGGGGAAACTTGGGATTTCTTCCTCTTCTGGTCTGGCTTTCAAGTTAAACAAGAAGATCAACAAACTAAAAAGAAAGCAGACAAAGGGAAAGTACTAATGAGGAAATTAGGTCGGAAGGTGAAGTCTGAAGTCAAGGAGAAGGATAAACTTGAAGAAGCACCAGAGCCTATGAAGGAGGAAAATGAACCTAAAATGTTTCCAGCTGACACTAAAGGTAAATATTCATTGTTTACAGAAAAGGAGGATCAGTCCATGCAGCACATAACCCTTGCTGAAGCCCTAAGTGAAGATAAAGCTGCTGTTACAGAAAAAGTTGTTGAAGAAGATTTTCAAGCTCAGCAAAGGAGCTCCATCAATATCCTGTCGGATGATGAAGGTTATTTGTTAGAGGAGGATCAATCTATTGCTAAAACTGAAGTTATGGTTGATTCATGCAAGGAGTTTTCCACTCTGGAAAACAAAACAGTGAGACATAGGAGAAAGAAGAACAACATTGAAGTGATAGCCCCATATTAGAGGCCTAAAACCAGGCCAACGAATAAGCTAAGGTTGAATATGAAGAAGCTGCTCAATCCTAGATTGAATACCAAAAAAGTGACTGTCCTAGATGATAGTTCCTCAGATGAAAAATCAGAAATTGACAAAATGAGCATTAAAAGGAAGGAAACAAAAGTTGTAAAAACTTCATCTTTTCATCCTGCAAAGGCAAAAAGGTCATCACAGTCAGTAGAAAATTCAAATATCACTGAGCCTAAACTTTCTACCATATTCCTTGAATTGAGAAATGAACTTTTAAAGCAATAGCAGGAAGAAAAGGCTGAAGTACCTCATGTTGAATATCAAGAATGGGAAGATGAACTCATACTTAGGGAAGCAGGTATTCTGGAAGACCCTAATATTCCCGATATTTCCACAGACCTGTTAATTAAAGATGTAGACATTTTTAAGAATTTTGACATACCTTGGATGCCCAGTTATGAAGAAGAGATCATGACAGAGAGGTCATTTGATTCAGATAAGGAAAACTTGCAGAAAACTATTAAGCAGTACAAACAACAGATGAACCACATGCAAGAGATCAATGATGGGCTGATGATAGCAAACAGAAGGCTTAGAGAAGATCTACAGGATGTTAATGAACATTTTCAGGAACTGACAGCAGTATCTAAAGAGGATTTAAAGAGAAAACGAACCACTAACTTGCAATGCACAGAGTTGAAAAAGACAGTCAAAGACTTACAGCAGAAAAATGAAGAGCTCACCAGAAGACTAGCAAGCATGAAAGAGGAGTAGAGGTGAGCTAGGAAGAAAGCTCAGGCACTAGAGGGCATAGCTTCGCTAGCTGAGGCAGCAAAGGACTTATGAGTTAGTTATTGAATCAATTTTTTGTTATCTCTTTTTGAGAAACATATTAGTTAGTTGTTTACTATTTTTGGAAAGTATCATATTTTGTAATATTGTAAATTTTACTTTATCCCATCGAATTAGTTAAGGGTAGTTAGGGTTTGATCCTTAACTGATTTTGTAAAAAGTAGTATTTAGAGAGGTTAGAAAGACAGAATGGGGGTTGGATTTTGGGGAGAACTTCAGGAGGTTTGTTAGACTTATTTGTGAGTTAAGTATCATAGCTCTTATATGCATTTGATGACAAACTATGAAATATATGACACTTTTTACCTTTCAGTATATGGCTTAGCTTCATTTCGAGTTTGTTTAACTATTGGACTGATATATTCATTGCTAGTTCATGGTTTCTTTACTTGTGATGCTTGTCAGTTTTGAATGGACTTTAAGACTATATTCTGATTGATACTTGTTGATTATGTTATGCATCTTTGTCCTTATTTGTTTATGATTTAGTTCTCGTTTAACTCATGAGTGTATTCCCTGTTGTTACCAAATTCACAACCAAGCAAACATTCCAGAAAAACTAAAACCTACTTTACTTTATTGAGTTTTATTTGAGATTGTGTTGGCTTGTTTCTTTAGCCTTGGAAACAATTTCTGGCACAAACAGAATCAAAAGACATATTTTTGCATGACAAAACATAGTGACATCTACCATTTGTGTGTAGATGTGGGACCACGGTGGCTGAAAGGATTCCCTCATCATAAACAAAGCGGAAGAGGAGATGACATCACGAGTGTGGATGTAGAGCGGATGCTCTAAAGCATTCATACCAATTTTGTGAGACTGACACATAGAGTTCGCATGGTGCAAGTCGAGGATTTGCCTAAGGCTATGCAGCAGCAGGTGGTGGGGGTACCATGCGCATGGGTGCGATTATTTCGATGGCTAGCTAGATCCGTAGTGACCTTCCATGATCACAAACCTCCTCCTCCTCCACAGGATTAGATACCTGGGAGTGTATACATTTTGTACTATTGTGTATTATATGTTGGTGGCTTGAGATCCCCAATTTTGTATCATGACACTATGTATTACCACATTTTGGATGTTATATAAAATTTTATGGTGATCCGTTTATTTATTTACATGTGTAAAAATTGTGTTTGTGATTAATTTAATGTGAATGAAACAAATGCCAATCTAACATGTAGTTAGCATATGAGTCAGCAACTTGATTATTACTTCTTGTAATGTGTATGTATGTTATACTGTCAAATTTCCGTTCTAATAATCTCACACATAAGAATCTTCTTAATAACTTCGGATCTCTAACATGGTACAAACCATTAAGCCGTGACACTACTAACTCCAAATCAAGACGTAACTCAATAGAGAGAATGCCATGTGAAATGGCATCCCATAGAATCTCAATAACGACACTATATTCAGCAACATTGTTGGAAGATGGCCGCAGACATACGCCTCCTGAAGATAGTACCTAACCCATAGGAGTATAAATCACCCAAGCAGCAGAGGCTGAGTGTTGAGTGTGATGGCTCACACCATCCGTGAATCCTATGTAGGTGGAAGATTCCATTGAAATCTGCCAAAAGAAACGAAAACTAATCACAAACTCGATCACTATAAGAAAAATACCTAACTATGAAAAACTGTACAATAATATACAATAACTAGCCTTGGATGAAAATAATGCATAGTACTTCTTGAGATAGAGCCCATTTCTAGGCTCCGCGAAGGCTGTTCCTTTGTAATCCACTAACTCATAAGCACCCTTCTCTAATACCCCTTTGACCACATAAGGACCACGCCACATAGGATTAAATTTCCCGTCACCCAAGGGTTCTTTCGATTGATCCTCACAAAAGGACCAAGTCTCCCTCATTAAACCTCCTTGGACAAATAGACTTATCATACTGGACCTTCACGCGATGTTTATTGACTTCTAAAGCCACCAAGGCATCTCGATGCTACTCATCAAGTTGCTCAAGGTGGACCAAATGCTCCTCCAATGGTGAAGTGTCTGATAAGAGTTCTACTGCTAGCTTCAAAGAAGGAATCTCGCATTCAACCGGCAATATCGACTCCACTCCATGTACAAGCTGATATGGAGAAAAACCTGTGGTAGTCTTAACAACGGTTCTATATTCCCACAAAGCAGGATATAACATGATGTGCCAATTATTCTTGCTTTGTGTGATGGTTTGTTGGAGAATGGATTTGAGTGATTTATTCACTGCTTCTACCTATCCATTCGCTTGAGCATATTAAGAGGATGAATGCTCTTGCTTGTACCCTAACTTTGACACCAACTCTTCCATCATACGATTCTGAAAGTGCGAGCCATGGTCGGTGACAAGCTCTTTCGAAATTCCAAACCGAGTAATAATTTGGTTGAATACGAAGTGGGTGGCTGTCTCACCGTTAGATTTAACTGTAAGCATAGCCTCAACCCATTTTGTGAAGTAATCAATATCCACTATAATATGATGGTGCCACCTAGCTGAAGCTGGGTTGTAATCCATAAAATCGAGCCCCCACTTAGTTAAGGGACCGACGGTGATAATGGGATGTAACGGGGCAGGTTTCGAGCGCATATTACATACGAACACCTGGAAAGGGTGGCACCTCTTAACCTTACCTACACAATCTTTAAATATCGACGACTAGAAATAACCCGCTCTTAATATCTTTTGAGCTATAGAAATCCCAGATAAATGACCACCACATGCCCCTCCATGGCAATCATTCAGCACTACCTCTTCCTCTTCGTGAGTTAAACAACGTTGTAAAATGGAATCTAGCACATGGCGGTACAAAGTGTTATCCACTATGAGGTAGTTCTTAGACACGTGACGTAATCGTCATCATTCATCTCATGAGAGGTGAGTAGGGGTCTTCAATGTTTGTAAATATATTATGATATCCCCATACCATGGGTCTAAAGTTGAGATTAAGAATATGTGTTCATCGATAAACGTATCTTCACAAACCAACTCCTCATCCTCGCTTGGGAAATCCGATATAAGCTCTGCAAAAATTAAAGACTTCTTCGATTTTGTCAAAACAAATTCGAGATCAAATTCTTGCAGAATTACAATCCATTCATTATACTTTCCCCCAATCATCCTTCAAGTGAGGATGAATTGAAATGGATTGACATGGGCTACAACCAAGGTTTGGCAAAGGAGAATATAATGTCTCAACCATTGAACCGCATGTACGGTAGCTAAAGAAAGCTTCTCGACATGAGAGTAACAAATCTCTACATCAATAAGGTTCTGGCTCAGATAGTATATGACATGCTCTTGGAGCTCCTCATCCTCTTGAACCAAAACCATACCAATCATCTCTAAGGACGCAGCCACATATAATAGAAAATCATGGCTATAGTCTGGGGGACTAATCATTGGGGCCGATGCTAGGGCTCGCTTGAGTGCATCAAAGGACTCCTGGGCTCGCTTATCCCAAAAAAAGGGGGTGTCATTCTTCAAGAGACCCATGAAGCCTCTAGTCAAATTGGAAAATTTGACAACAAATCTTTATAAGAATTTTTCCATGACTTGCTGTTATAGTGGATTTCACCACTCTAGGTGAATCACACTTTGTATGGCCTTCCCCTGTCCCACTGTAGACTCCTTAGACCACATGGACCATTTTTTGTCCTTTGATGTTTCTTTGATCATCCCTAAAAACATATGAAAAATGATACACGGGACTTTTAAACCTATAAGCACGTATATATGTGGGTTTGACCACTACAACCACGTACATCAGGATGTGTGCATAATCCAAATCCTTTTCGAGTTTTCCTTGACATGGATCTGACTCATTTGACTCCTGTCCTTCCCTATTCCTTGAAATCGCTCGGATTCGACCTTTCATTACCCCTTTGAAAAGCTATATAAGGAACCCCTTGGTACATTGAAGGCATAAGAGAGAATTGAGAGCAAAGAAACTATAGTCCATTGTTGCAGGAACTTATGCTTGATTCTGCATCCCTTTGTCCCTTGGAGCACTTTTGTGTTCTTCCCAAGCTTTCCTTTTACTTGTGAGCTTGCTATTGAGAGATGGAGGATTGAAGTGGTGGAGGCCCAAGTGGGGGATTCAGTTTCTCTGGTTCGCAGATGTGCCGTCAGAGGTTGTATCTTGTAATCTCTGATTTATATTAATAGAAATATCTTTTCCTGTCCAATAATGTGTGTTTGAATGTATATTTTATCCATGGGATTATGTCAAACGCTTATACATTATTGATTATATATGCTAGAATAGATCTAACACCATGATATATAGAATTCTTGTATTGTTTACTTGTTGTTGAGGAAGTAATCTATCAATTCAAGCTGAAGTTGGAAAGCTCAACAGGGATCTACTTCAACTGTCCAGAATAAGGTACGAGGCCTGATCCTTTAGTGTTAGACATTTAATTTCTATTGCATATTGGAAAGGATTGATTTCTGGAGTCAAGCTATCTATTGTGGTACCCCAAGCCATAGGAATTTCTCTCTGTAATAGAATTGGTGACTCCGCTGGGGACGTTCCTTGTTTTTATTTGGGGGTTTGCGGGCACAATGGGCTTGATATTATTGACTTTCTCTTTGTTTCTCCTTGTTTTTGTGTTGCATTTTATAGTATGTTCATCCATTGACACTCCCCTTTATTTGTTTGACCCTTGGCCTACTTTTTACCACTGCCTTCTATGTATACGTAGGTTTTTGGCCAAAAGTCGTGTACATACGCAGATTTTTGGCCAAAATTCACGTATACAGGCAGGTTTTTGACCAAAATCCGCGTATGCGCGCATGTTTTTGGGAAAAAGTTGTGTATATACGCATCTGTTCTTTAAACAGTCATGTACATCCTGCCTTTTGGTGAGCTTGATGTCATGGGAAGTTGGTGGGTGGGTTGTGAGTGTGGTTGGGTCTTCTTTGGGTGTGATGTTGTCTGTTGGATGCTTCTTTTGCGACCAGAGACTGATTTTTCATTGATTTTTCTTTGAAAGTAGTTTTAGTCATTTATCATTTTTTGTTTTTCCATTAGTGCATTACTATTTTTGTCTTGGTGTCTTGATGGGCTTGTATTTTATACTTGCTGCAGAGACTGAGAGTTTTAGATGACTTTTATTGCATTTTTCATTCTCTTATATTGAAAAATACAAGGTAGTTGCATTTTTTGCATATGAATTTGAGGAGGTACTTGCATTGGATTGCTCGGATGAGATTTTTATTTAGGCTTTCATATAGGAAGGATTGCATTGGCATTTAGAAAGGAATATATATTTATGAATCTCATGTAGCGGCATACCCTATTTTTCATTTGACAAAGATTGTACTTAGCATTGTTTGTTATGGTGTGCACTTTTATTTCACTGTTGAGTCTTCATATCACTAGTTGCACGGCCATTTCCCTTTGATTAATTACAGCCACCATTTCCCTTTGAGTAATTACAGCCAATTAAAATCAACACTTAAATTAAAATGAACTACACTCTTTTCTTTTATAGGGTGCACCAACAAGCTTAGGTTTTAGGATTTTGGAATAGTTCATTGTAAGTCAATTCTCCAAGATCACTAAAAAAAAACATGTATGTGTCTGTCCAGGTGAGTGTGTGAAATCCTTGGTATAACCAATGTTTCTCAGGATACTCCTCTCAAAAGGGAGTTAAGCACGAGGCAGTGTGAGCAGTTATTGATTGGGATGACCCCTAGTCAAAACTAAGTAGCACCGAAGATATTTCCAGGATTGTTTTCGTATTTAGGGCCTCTTTTGAAAGTTTCAGGATTTGGTACCCTACCCATATGGTCAATCCTGCCTACGACTGTCCACCTGAGCATTGATTATATTGAGGTGACCTTAGTGGCCTTACCTAGGATATCGAGGGGGTACTTTTCAAGGGTTATTCTATAGGTGTCCCAGCTAGGTTGGGGTCAGACAGCATAGTCACTTTATGCATTGAAGTTGAGGGCCACAATAATTGGTTACGTACCTCTGCTTGTTGTGTATGGGAGTCTCAAGACTCTCCTAGGTGAGACATACCTGCTGCATTCGGGAGCTCACATATCCTCCCCTTGGTTTGCTTGTATTTTGGCTGTAGATTTTCTTAGGAGTATGCTCTTTATGCACTAGTTGGCCTTTGGGATTGTGGTTACTTGAGTATGTTTATGCTCTCTTGAGTTCGGGTCCTTTTATTTTTGACATGCCTGGTATCTTATCACCTGTCCTTGGTCCTAGTACGGACCCTGGTGTCAGACTTGGGGGCATCACAACCCCTTACTGTGCTCATAGATTTGGGAATGGTCATATTCCATCCTCTACTCCATTTGTGGAGGATTTTTATTCCCTTCGCTCAGTCTTTACACCGGTGGTCACCCTCATGGGGGTGGTAGTGGAGGCGTGAACGTTGGGTCTACACCTTACTTTCCTTTTTATGTCCCATTGTTCACCGCATTGTTTCCTTTGGGTGCTATTGTCATGATCATTACTCCCTATATCCTATAGCTTGGATTATTTATTGACTATTTTGGGTTATTTTGAACCAATATGGTTGTCATGTAGGATCCAATTTTGTACAGTGTCTCTGAGGTTTCGACCCGTTCGTTCCTATTATAGGTATTATGTCTGAACTGGAATATAGGTTAGGATTTCACATCTACTTGCACTTATGCATTACCTTATGACCATTCCATCTTAACCTTAGGTATGAACCCATTCTATGGTATCACAAAACCTTCATGTTGCTGTTAGAAGTGGTACTATGTGAATGGTGGAGCTTTCCTATACATGGGAACCCTAGTTAGATCCCTTTTGCATTTGGTACCCATGTTGTGAGTCCTCTCTTAGGTCTGGGAGTCCCTTTTAGTCCTTCCATGTCCTTGAGCAAGAGCTTCATACTCCTCTTGAACTTTATGCTGCCCATTTCCCTCATGACTCCCTCATGTCAAGTTGTGAATGCATTATCATGAGCTTGCCTGCCTTATTGATATTTATGCTGGCTCCCCTGACATTGCGTTTTAGCCATATAGCCAGAGCTTTTCTCATATCTAGCCATGCATAGCCATTTTTTATATCCTTCTCAGCTTGATTCCCTTTTATCGGGAGGGGATTTTCCCCCGAGTGTTGATATCCGACACATGTATCCTTGCATTGAGCATAGGTATGTTCCCCTACTTGGAACTAGTTTGTTTTCCCTTGTGACACTCGTCTCCTCCTAGTTTGTAACTATAAATATAGTTTATTCTTTTTTCAATCTTTTCAAATAACTGAAAAAGTCCAAAAAAAATCAAAAGACCAAAAAGTCGGACAAGAAAAGATGTTATCTTTGGCAGCTGTCGAGTCGTGTCGCCTTCGAACAGAGCACTGTATATCACATCCATTGGTTGGTTATAGTTTGAATTTAGGAGCTGTACTCATTTATCTGATTTTATCTCCACCAACTGGTTAAGCTTCCAGTCCCTATGGAGCCTCTGTTGATGCCTCCTGTGTCACAGAGATGTCCCAGTTTGTATATCGAGTCTATGCTGTCTTAATTTAGTCACAATACACCATTATCATCTTGTTCGAATCAAGTTGAAACCTGAGTCAACCATTCCTTAGTTATCTTGACTTTGCATGTCGGCCATTCCCCGTACAGTTACTGGTTCATGCACCTTATGATCGAGTCCTTCCACATTATACAGCTTTCCTGAGTACCTCATGTTGGATTATGGGGGATTCCTTAATGCCCTCCTTCCAGCGGATTTCATCCCATCGAATTCAGATCATTTATTCTGGGATTTGAATCTAGAGTCATTTTGAGTGCCTTGAGACTTGCAGTCATCAGTGGCAGGTTCTCTCACCATCGACAGTTCTTGGGAATACATCAATGTCCCCTGATCAATGGATCCTCTCAAGTGTTTGATCTCAACACATTTATTCACACTTGTTAGTTTGCACTCTAGTACCTTGATTCCCATTTTGATTATTGGTGGGTGATCTCACGTCTGTTAACGGTATACATTAATGACCGGTAATTAGATGATGGACTACTATGTTCGACCTCGACACCTTTATTCACATCGTAGGACATGTACTCATAGCGGTTTGTGTAGAAGACTTTCCATATTGGTGGCATCTCTTATATGATACCTCCTTGATCATGCTAGTGTTCATGAGATTTCAGCTCTCGTGACTTGATTTCAGTATATGTCAGACATTTCCAGCCACTATGGAGATCTTGATCTATTATATATCTTCAGCCATTTTGGAGATCATGGTCCTTTGTATATCTTCATCATGGAGATTCTGAGCTATGTATATTGTACGTGGAAATGACCACATATGTGATATCATGTTTCATGCATATTCATGGCCATTGTACTCTTATGTATCCGGGAATGCTATATGTATTTGCAGTTGTATGTAGAGTTGTATTATTGTACTATGTTTATTGGGTGGTTGGTCTTCCATTTGGGATCCTTCATCACTCCACTTCTGGGATGGAATTATAATGTATTTTGGCCATCATATGACCCCTCTGACCTCACACATTAGGGGGCATCTATTATAACGGATTTCACCACTCCAGGTGAATCACACTTTGTATGGCCTTCCCATGTCTCACTGCAGACTCCTTGGACCCCATGGACCATTTTTTGTCCTTTGATGTTTCCTTGATCATCCCTAAAAACATATGAAAAATGATACATGCGACTTTTAAACCTATAAGCGCGTATATACGCGGGTTTGACCACTAAAATAGCATACAACCAGATGTGTGCATAATACAAATCCTTTTGGAGTTTCCCTTGACATGGATCTGACTCATTTGACTCCTAGCCTTCCCTATGCCTTGAAATCACTCGGATTCGACCTTTCATTACCCCTTTGAAAAGCTATATAAGGAACCCCTTGGTACATTGAAGGCATAAGAGAGAATTGAGAGCAAAGAAACTATAGTCCATTATTGCAGGAACTTATGCTTTAGTCTGCATCCCTTTGTCCCTTGGAGCACTTTTGTGTTCTTCCCAAGCTTTCCTTTTGCTTGTGAGCTTGCTATCGAGAGATGGAGGATTGAAGTGATGGAGGCCCAAGTGGGGGATTCAGTTTATTTGATTCATAGACGTGCCATCAGAGGTTGTATCTTGTAATCTCTGATTTATATTAATAGAAATATCTTTTCCTGTCCAATAATGTTTGTTTGAATGTATATTTCATCCATGGGATTATGTCAAATGCTTATACATTATTGATTATATATGCTAGAATAGATCTAACACCATGATATATAGAATGATTGTATTGTTTACTTGTTGTTGAGGAAGTAATCTATCAATTCAAGCTGAAGTTGGAAAGCTCAACGGGGATCTACTTCAACCGTCCAGAATAAGGTACAAGGTCTGATCCTTTAGTGTTAGACATTTAATTTCTACTGCATATTGGAAAGGATTGATTTCTGGAGTCAAGTTGTCTGTTGTGGTACCCCAAGCCATATGAATTTCTCTCTGTAACACTTGCAAACACTGAAGATGACAAATATTCTTCGGGGGACACAACTGAAGTATTGCCTCAACCTTCAAAGGGTCGACTCTTATGCCCTCTTTAGAAATGATGAATCCTAACAAACGACCTGACTTCACACAAAAGATGCACTTATGAGGATTTAATCTAACCAATTAGTGCCGTCATATTTTGAATACCAATCTCAAGTGATAGGGATGACTCATCCTCATACGAGAATGAGCAGCAAGGTCATCCAAAAATACTTCGATGATCGACTTGAGATCATGGAAGATCAAGGTCATCGCCCACTGAAATGTAGCTCCGGTGTTTTTAAGGCCCAAAGGAATTTTTGGATATGCAAAAGTTCCCCAAGGACAAATAAATGTGGTCCTATGTTGGTCCTCAGGTTTAATTTGTATCTAATTATACCCAGAAAAGCCGTCCATAAATGAAAAAACCTCGCTCCCCGCACACTCATCCAAAGTCTGATAAATAAATGGTGTGGGGAAATTATCTTTAGGACAGGCACAATTTAAATCACAGAAATCAGTACATATGTGGATCGCTCCCTACTTCTTATCCACCAGAATGGGGTTTGAAACCCACTCCATCAACGGAATAGGATAGATAAAACCGGCTTTTAACAACTTTTCTATCTCTGCCTTAATCGCGGGTCTTTCCTCGGATTCACCACATGCAACCGTTGTCGAATAGGCTTAGCATTGGGGTAAGTCTTAATCTCATGCTCGACAATATGTAGAAGAAGCAATTCGACATAAGTCGACTTGAATTAAGACTGAGTTAGTCAGCCGACTAAGTCGATGAGCCGACTAGTCAATCAGCCGACTAAGTCGGTCGGTCGACTAACTAGAAAGATTAGTCGGCTAACTAACAGTCGATCATCGACCCAAAAGAAGGATCTAGCGCCTTCCCAGCGCTAGTTGGTCGAAATTGGGGATGAAATATGAAAGCCTCCATATCCTTAGACAAAGAACGAATTAAGTTAAAAGGAAATGGTCAAAAAGTCATAGTACCCATTAATCCTTCCCAAGGAGCACCTTGGACCGAACCGATTGATGAGGAATTCGATGTTAGACAGCTTTACCAGATCGATAATAATACGGACTATACCAAGCCAAACATTTATGGGGAGCTTCATCTAGGTAACCAAGACTCAGTTGGTTACAATTCGGATGCTGAATTATATGATTGGGAGATGGAAAATTATGAAACAAAAGCAAGAGGGTGCTGGACTATACAAAAAGTATAGAAAAAACCCACCCGACAGTGCTTCACTGTATCAATTATCCCCAAAGTCTTTGAAAACAAAATGAGGGAACGACCTACATTGTAGCTAAACAACTTACATAATACCCAACTGCCCAGGTATAAGGAAAGAGAATCCCCAATAATGCATCTTGAACAAGTATCTAAAAATATTGGAGAACATGGCAGACTTCAAAGCTTAGTGGAAACATTTACAGGTCAAGCAGCTAGATGGTGGAACACCCATCAGACAAAATTGCAGACCTAGACAACTGCTTCAACTTTCTTTGTCGAATGATTCGATGGGAAAAAGTTAACCTCGAACACTCAAATTCCTATCTTTGTCCAAGGCCAAGACCCAGAAGCACACATCAAGCTTTGTGAAAAGGAGTGGAGACGGCTTGGACACAAAGATGATCAAGCCTGGCCACATTTGTTCCCTTCAACCCTAGCCGACTTGCCTAATAAATGGTATAAAATGGAGGAATCTAGAGGAGAAACCTTCTTTTGGCATGAACTTAAAGAAAATTTTATTAAGGATTTCCAGTTCATCCCTCAAAACGAAAAGTTGGTCGGAACAGCACACCAGATCAAACAGTTTATTCAACCGACAGAATAAAAAACCGACCAAGACCATCGACAAATCAAGGACTGTAACAAGATACAAGTTGAATCCAAATCACAGTTAACACGCTTACACTTAGAAAATGAGCACACATAAGGTAAGAGCTTTAGATGGAAGACCGACCACATTGAAACAACCAAGCCGGTCTACTCAATCCTGAAAGTTGAGACCACCGACAAACCAGACTTAGACAGAATGACTGCAGCCGAATTTTCGGCTACATTTTCACAGTTTCAAGAAGGAAGTCGGCCGATCAACAAAGCTAAAGCACCAGACTGGCTGGATGCCAAAGTGAAAACTAAGGAGTTCGACATTTCAAACGACGACCGTCGAAAAATAGCTAAGATTGGGGACTACTGGAATGAACACCAAACCACTGAAATCATAAACTTACTTAAAGAATTTCAAGATGTCTTTGCAAGGGACTACAAAGACTTAAAAGGGTTAGTACAAGAAATGGGAGAAATGAAAATAGATACTAAACCGGATGTCCGACCTGTTAAGAAACGACCTTACAAACTAGCTCATAACTATAAGGAGATAGTTAAGAAGGAAATAGACAACATGTTAGTAGCAGGGATCATTTACCCCATCGACCAGTCAGAATGGGCAAGTCCCATGGTCGTACAGCTCAAGAAACATGACCCAACCAGGTTAAGAATTTGTGTCGACTTTAGGGAGATCAGCAAAGTCACACTCACAGATCCATTCCCCACCCACTATGCTGATGAAATCCTGAATGAAGTTGCAGGCCATGAATTTTATTCCTTTACAGATGGATTTTCAGGATATAATCAAGTTCCCATAGCAAAAGAGGATCAAAAGAAAACAACATTTGTATGCGAATTTGGGTCCTTTGCCTACAGAGTTATGCCTTTTGGGTTGAAGAATGCACCTACAGTATTCTTATGAATTGTTGTCAAAACATTTCAAGAGTATATCTATAAGACCATGGCCGTCTACTTCGACGACTAGACCATATATTCCACCCTAAAGGATCACTGCACATGGCTCTGACTTATGTTGGAGAGATGTCGACAGATACAACTCTCCTTAAATATTAAGAAATGTACTTTTATGACTCCCATAGGCATACTCTTAGGGCATATTGTCTGCAAAGACGGTATAAAGGTCGACTTTGCCAAAATAAAAATCATCCTCGACCTAAAACCCCCAATAAACCCTAAGCAGGTCTAGGTGTTATTGGGCCACACAGGATACTATAGGAAATTCATCAAACACTATTCAAATATGACTTACCCTCTGGAGGAACTGCTCAAAGACGACCAGGAGTTTATATGGACAGAAGAATGCCAAATATCCTTCGACAAATTGAAAAGAAAACTGGTCAAAGCTCCCATACTTAAATTTCCAAACTGGTCCACTAAATTTCATGTGCATATTGATGCATCAGGCATTGCAATTGGAGCCATCCTTACTCAACCAGGGGATGATGGGATGGATTACCCTCTCATATACAGTAGTCGAAAATTAAATAAAGCGAAAGGAACTACTCGACCACTGAACGAGAAGCCCTAGGTATGGTATTTGCTCTCCAGAAGTATCGACATTACCTATTGGCCAACCCTTTCATATTTTATACCGACCATCAAGCTTTGAAGTACCTTGTTAATAAACCCCTTCATCATGGAAGAATATGTCGATGGTTACTTCTTTTTCAAGAATTTGAGTTTGAAGTAGTAGTCCGACCAAGAAAGCTAAATGTCGGACCCGACCACCTATCACGTATCGACATAGGGGAGGAACCGACCGGAATCGATGAAGACTTGCCGGATGCACATCTATTTGGCATAGAAGCAATACCCAGATAACTAGAATAAATCGCTCAGTTCTTGGAGACAGGTCAGGCACCTGAAGGTCTGAACACCAAGAAGAAACAAATATTAGCTATGAAGGTTGCACCCTACAGCCTCATCAATGGATTTTTGTACAAGATGGGGTTAGACGACATTCTCAAATGTTGTGTAATTGACCATGAGAGAGAACAAATCATGCATGAAGCACACTATGGACCTGCAGGAGGACATTTTCAAGTGGATACAACTGCAAGAAAAATCCAACAGTCGGGCTTATGGTGCCCGACCATCCACAAGGATTGCAAAAACTTTGTTAGTCGATGCGATAGATGTCAACAACTTGGTCAACCTCTGCCGAGCACAGAAATGCCCTTGATATCTGTAAACCCTAGTCTCACATTCTAAATTTGGGCTATAGACTTCATAGGACCTTTTCCTATCCCATCCAAATGATCAGGTGCAAGATATATTATCACGGCAGTGGAATATGTCACCAAATGGGCAGAAGCTGAACCTGTCGATACATGTTCAAGTGAGGTAGCTGCTAAGTTTATCTATGAGAATGTTATCACTAGATTTGGATGCCCACTCACATTGATTAGCGACCAAGGATCACATTTTATCAACAAAACCATCAAAAATCTGACCGACCAGTTTCACATCAACCACCGACAAAGCACTGCATATCACCCTCAGTCGAATGGTGCGATTGAAGCTTTTAACAAAACATTGACGAAAGGGTTAACCAAAATATGCAACACCGACAAAGACGACTGGGATGAGAAAATCCCTGCGGTTCTCTGGGCATATAGGACAACATATAAGCAGTCGACCGATCAAACCCCTTTTCGACTAGTTTACGGGCAGGAAGCAGTCGTCCCCTTACATTTCTAACAGCAGACACCTATTATTGCACAAATAATACATGTCAATGTCGAACAGGCAAGAAAGGACAAACTATTTCAACTCAACAAGCTAGAAGAACATAGAATCATGGCTATTCAGCATCAGGAAATTCACAAACAACAACAGAAATCCTGGCACGACCGTAACATCAAAAACAAAAACCTCTCGGTCGGCGACCTTGATTTAATTTATAACAGTTGAGTCAAGGTAAAACCCAAGAAATTACACACGGAATGGATGGGACCTTACGTTTTTGAATAAATACATCCCAATGGTTCAGTCTGACTGAAAACGTTACAGGGCCTAGTATTTCGGAAGCTCGTTAATGGAGCCCAACTCAAACGATACAGAAACTAAAAAAAAATAAAAAAATTAATAATGACCTTAGTCGTCAACCAAAACCCATAAAAAGATAGAAAAATTACAAAACAAAATAATACATCCAACACAACCAGCCATGACAGCAACTCACTACTTCAACAACCGACATCACCACCATCGACCATCTTCATCGACCAGTCAGGCCGACCATTTTCACCAACGACACCGACCATTGAATTCGAAAGTCCCATCATGCATTGATGGCCTCGAACGCAGAAACAGATCCTCCATTAAGTCGCACTCGAGAATTACAGTTGGACTGTCCAGTCCGCCATTAATACACCATTTCAACACTCAACCTCAACCATGCCTATAAATAATGGACCGTCGAAGGTTCATTCACCACACCCAATTCCCTCAGAGCACCCGCAATCTCAGTCGACCAAAGCACAAGAACCCTGTCAAAACCCTGACCAGTCCGACACAATGGCACCCAAACTAACCAGAGCTGTGGCCAAGGCCAAGGAACTGCAAGCAGAGGACACCCCATTGCTCAACCACTTAAAGAACATCAAAAACGTAAAAGTCCAGGAGGGCCCATTCCAGAAATTATGGCAAGAGATCCAAGAGTGGGCCTTTGTCGACAACCGAATGACCCAGGCCACTGAGAAAATTCAAAAGAGTGGCATTTTCAACTATCCTAACGCACCACTGATGGAAAGCTTCGGTGGGATGAAGGAAGCAGCTGTTAAATTCATTATCAGTCGCTACCATAACGGTCGGTTCTACTTCAAATAGCCGATTGATATCAGCGGGGATGTTATCTCCAAGCTTACAGGTCTATCCAACCAAGGCAGCCCTGTACCTATTGGCATCAAAGACAGATTAGTCCAAGAAATTACGGGCTCACCGTCGGGCAAGAATTCCAAAGGACTGATGATCGGCCAGATTGTGACAAGGACGCCACAAATCATGGCTAAAATCATAGCAATCACCCTTACTTTGGCAAGTCGGGGCAACGACCTTAAACTGGAGATGTTGGAAGCGGTCGACACAATCGCAACCGACAGTCGGATCTACCGATGGGGAGATTATGTGGCCGACATGATCAAAACCATATGTGAACGCTGTCAGGAGACAAGAGGTATGATCAAATTCCCCTCTCTCATTCTCTGGATCGTTATGTACCATTTTTGTCCGGAAGGTAGTCCAGTCTTCCGGGAGCCGACCAAGTTCCAAATGCACCGATTTAAGCCCTTTTCACAAAAAGGCACCCTGCATGAGCTGGCACAGGGGAAATTCTTCCTGGAAAACTGGTTCCAGCAGTTTAAAGTTCACACGACGAGGTGGAGGGTGCCCCAGAACATCCAACAAAACCTCCCTGCTGAGTCTCACATCCAGTTAGAACTCAACCACACATCAGTATGGTACATGTGAGGTCAGGACCCCAAAGCACAGGACCTCGACTACTATCCAACGTCGAGCATATTTTCTGAGAGTTGACCAGATAAGCGCAAACAAAGATACCAATTCCAGAGGCTTCCAAAAAGGTCGACTTCTCCATCATCAAGCCACTCACTGACCAGGAAAAGGAAGAGGACTACGAGATGAACTTATACATCAGCACATTTGTGTCGGAGGACACCTCGACTGTGCCCACTAGTCGAGTACACATCACTGTCAAACCTCCGACTACAAAAATAGTCGACCCCCATCCGACAGAACAACAACAACCAACAATACCACTACAACAATAGATAACTCCTCTAGCCCCAGCAACCGTCGACCCCACTCAAATACAGACAGGTGAAGTCGAAGGTAACGACCTAGAATATGCTTTATCTAAGAGCATCATCAAGAAGCTGGCTAAGGAGATAGCTGTCATAAGGAAAAATATCAAAGCCAAAAAACTACAACAAGGTAGGGGTAAGCGCAAGATTATCCTGGATGACTCGTCCGATGACGAGGAGGAACTAGCAGCCATGGCCGTCAACATTGTCGAGGATTTCCATGCCAATAAAGTGTCATTCGAGGTTCAGTTTCAATGGTACATGGAAGCAGGAGCTCCGGAGGGTCGGCCAAAGAAAGCAAAAACGGCACAGACACCTGAAAATGTGGTCGACCTTGTGTCGACCCCTCCTCCCCCATCCCCGACCACCATAGTCGAAGAACAAGCACAAGTACAGCAGGTAGATAGTCCTCCGGAGGAATATCAACGCGCCATCCCGGAGGCACTCAGAGCTAGGGTCGACCAGGACGCTGAGCTTAAAGATTTCTTTGCGACACTTCCTGGACTGTTCCAGTTGGACCAAAAAATATAGACAAAATCCCCTCTCTATGCAAGCAGAAATCCATATGCAACTGTTACGACAACATTCACCCACGATGAACAGGGTGACGTACTAGGCACATCAAAGTCTGTTACAGATCCCCTCGACCCCGATGCATAGGATGACCTACCCTCTACCCCTTCGAAAGCAGGTATTTATTTCGACAAAAGTTCACAACACACTCCAGCCAACCCTTCGACCCCTGTCCATACCCCCACTCCGTCCCCAACACCACCATCATCACAACCTCCCTCCCCACCACCTCCATCGTCAAAATCCCCACCCCCAAAATTACAACCAAACCCATCACAACCACCATTATCTTCACAACCAGAAGTGAACATCCCACCTCCTCAAACAGAAATACCCTCCACCTCCCCACCACAGACTCAAAAATAAACACAACCGACTTCTATACCACCTAACCAACCTGAAAAACCTTCAGCCTCCATTCCATCAACCACAGACCCAACCTCAATTGCTGTAGATACCCAAGAGCAACAGCCAGACAAACAGAAGAAAAAGAAAGAGCAGCATAGACCATCCGGTCTCCGGATTAGCCTAAGGGATGCAAGTTCCTTGACAACACAGAGGTCGGTCAACTCCTGAAAACTGTGGCCAAAGAGTCAAAGAAAAGAACAGATTGGAAAATTAAAGAGTTGGTAGCCAAAAATGTAGAAGAAGTCGAGTTTCTTGGCAGATGCAGAGCTCTAGTCCAGACTGTGGTACCAAGCCCTCTCGAAGTTGACATAGATCGACCACTTAAAAGAGCATATCAGCTCTTCGAGACAATGGTATCAACTGTCCAGGCCCGGATGCAAGAGACCAAGGAGGAACAAAAGGAGGAGACTGCTCGACTGCTCTTGGCCCAACACACTACATTCTCGGAGGCATACAAGGTCCTCCAGGATCATATGGAAGAATCAGTTGTCACTAAGGAAGTATTGCGAGACTGGCCTAATCACTATGGGCAGGTCTATCAGCAGACAAGGCAGGCAAGGCAGGGCATTCAGGCTTTGGAGAGCCGGAAGTCAACAGAGGCAGAACCGCGGCAGACCATTGAAGAACAAATTGTGATGGAGACCAACAAACTACAGAAGCTGGAATGAGAGGCACGTCAGTGGTTTCAACAGGCCCTTCCTAACTTAGAGAAATTCGACATCATCTGTCCACAGATGAAACGGCTCATCAATGCTGTAGAAGAGCAAAACCAACTGTTGGGTCCCAACATGGAGAATATAGTAGAAATGCCCATGTCTGAAAAGATGTCGATCCTTTCAAATATTACTACCTTAACGATCGATATCCAGAAGGCATTACAGAGTTGGACCTACTTTCAGCATCATCTTGCCATCATAGCTCCAGCCATCGTCGAAGTCTGTGTCCAAAGGAGACCGACCATCCATCTGCACAGTCCACAGCACGAGCAAGTTTGAATGCATCCACAAAGAGTTCATTTTTTGTACCTCCCTGTTTCTTCGGGATGAAGAAATGTTTTGTTCATGGGGAAGATGTAGAAGAAGCAAGTCGACATAAGTCGACTTGAATGAAGACCGACTTAGTCAGCCGACTAAGTCGATGGGCCAACTAGTCGATCAGCCGACTAAGTCGGTTGGCCGACTAACTAGAAAGATTAGTCGGCTAACTAACAGTCGTGTCGGTTCACCAAACCGACAGGTAGTTATTTGTAAATGTTTGTAACTTGTATATAGTAGGCTATTGAGCCAAGCAAAGAACTCAGTTCAGTTCTGTGCCTTGTATGAACTCATTACATTAATATAATCTGTTTTCTTATCTGTTCTTGTCTCTTGTATCTGATTTATAGTTATGCTTTAGTATGTATTATTGGTAACCTTATGTGATATGTGAGATTACAACACAATACGAGGGTCGATACCTAGCATTTCATCATAATACCAAGCAAAGATATCATGAAATTCTTTAAATAGCTTGGTGTATTCTAGAATCTTAGCATGGGAACATTCCGCCCCAATATAGACATTCTGTATCCTGCCAAGATCATGAGAGATATTGATAGGAATCATTGAAGATATGTTTGCCATGTTTCCATCAGCCATTTGACCAGGAGAGCTTAATGGAACCATAGGACTACCAACTCTCACACTAAGAACCACCCAAAAGTCCTCACGCTCCAAGCGGTCAAGCTCAGGAAGAAAGTAAGATCTATGATGGAGTTCCTCCCATGGTGGCTCAACTCCCAACATAGCCTCAATAATCGCTTCATCTGAAAGGAAAACCATATCAAGGCAGTCATGCATGTGAGAAGACTATACTACCCATGACGGTAGCACATAAGGATCCTCCTCTTCTGTCTGCGAAGAGGAAGGAATGGGCTCTGTAACACACTCAATATTAGCTTGATAAGCTATCATAGTTGTAGGCAGTGGAATGTCCATCACGATGGTATCACTCAGAGTACTCGATGTAGGAAGAATCCAACGATCTTCCATATGACTCATGTGAAAAGAAACCGATCTCATAGATGTCGAAGCCTCATCAGAACTAGAACCTATCATAAGAATCGGTGCAAGACAACTAAAGCTTCCCATGAGGGATGGATACATGCCTACACCCACACTCCCAGTTACCAGCTGAGAGTGCTCAACGATCGGGATCGAAGCTCCCAAAGATGCGGTAACAGACGGATTCTTGAATGTCATTTGATTAATCATGACTATCTTCCCATTTTGTGGAAAGCATACAACATGAAATAGGGAAGAAGCAATGACTTGCATACTGTACATCCAATTCCTACCCAGGAAGAGATTGTAGTCAAGGGGTGCATCAACCACCTCGACCTCTATCGCAACGGTCTTCCCTCCCAAATGGACCTTAAGGGAAGGAAGGATGCTGTGTGGCCTAAATGATCTCCCATCGAATGCAGTTAACATGGTCGCTGATTTAGAATGCTTAGGGGAACCTAAACCCTTCCAACACAATAAAGACATCACAAAAGCAGCAACACCTTCATCAATCATAGTGTGCTTGATGATCATATTAAGACATTCTACGTGAATCAAAAGAGACACATAGTAAGGCAAGCGAGGCTGAATTCCTACAGTTTCAAATTTAATCATAGAGGAAGAATCATCATCGTTGTTACAGATAGAAATTCCTATGGCTTGGGGTACCACAACAGATAGCTTGACTCCGGAAATCAATCCTTTCAAATATGCAATAGAAATTAAACTTCTAACACTAAAGGATCATACCTCGTACCTTATTCCGTACGGTTGAAGTAGATCCCCATTGAGCTTTCCAATATTCAGCTTGAATTGCTATATTAATTCCTCAACAACAAGTAAACAATACAAGCATTCTATATATTATGGTGTTAGATCTATTCTAGCATATATAATCAATAATGTAAAAGCATTTGTCATAATCCCATGGATAAAATATTCATTCAAATACACATCATTGGACAGAAAAGATATTTCTATTAATATAAATCAGAGATTACAAGATACAACCTCTAACGGCACGTCTGCAAACCGAAGAAACTGAATCCCCCACTTGGGCCTCCACCACTTCAATCCTCCATCTCTCGATAGCAAGATCACAAGCAAAAGGAAAGCTTGAGAAGAACGCAAAAGTGCTCCAAGGGACAAAGCGATGCAGACTCAAGCATAAGTTCCGACAACAATGGACTATAGTTTATTTGCTCTCAATTCTCTCTTATGCCTTAAATGTACCAAGGGGTTCCTTATATATCTTTTCAAAGTGGTAATGAAAGGTCGAATCCAAGTGATCTCAAGGCATAGGGAAGGCCAAGAGTAAAATGAGTCAGATCCATGTCATGGAAAACTCCAAAAGTATTTGGATTATGCACACATCCCGATGTACACAGTTTTAGAGGTCAAACCTGCGTATATACGTGCTTAGAGGTTTAAAAGTCATGTGTATCATTTTTCATTTGTTTTTAGGGATGATCAAGGAAACATCAAAGGACAAAAAATGGTCCATGGGGTCTAAGGAGTCTGCAGCGGGATAGGGGAAGGCCATACAAAGTGTGATTCACCTGGAGTGGTGAAATCTGCTATAACAGATGCCCCCTAATGTGTGAGGTCAGAGGGGTCATACGATGGCCAAAATACATTATAAGTCCATCCCATAAGTGGAGTGATGAAGGATCCCAAATGGAAGACCAGCCACCCAATCAACATAGTACAATAATAAGACTCTGCATATAATTGCAAATACATATAGTAGTCCTGGATACATAAGAGTACAATGGCCATGAATAGGCATGATACATGATATCACATATGTGGTCATAGCCACGTACAATATACATAGATCAGAATCTCCATGATGAAGATGTACATAGGACCATGATCTCCATAATGGATGAAGATATAATAGATCAAGATCTCCATAGTGGCTGGAAATATCTGACATATACTGGAATCAAGTCACGAGAGCTGAAATCTCATGAACACTTGCACGATCAAGGAGGTAGCATATAAGAGATGCCAACAATATGGAAAGTCTTCTACATAAACCTCTATGAGTGCATGTCCTACTATGCAAATAGAGGTGTCGAGGTCGAACATAGTAGTCCATCGTCTGATTACCGGTCATTAATGTATATTGTTAACAGATGCGAGATCACCCACCAATAATGAAAATGGGAATCAAGGTACTAGAGTGCAAACTAACAAGTGTGAATAAATGTGTTGAGGTCGAACACTTGAGAGGATCCATCGATCAGGGGACATTGATGTATTCCCAAGAACTGTCAATGGCGAGAGAACCTGCCACTGATGACTGCAAGTCTCAAGGCACTCAAAATGACTCTAGATTCCAATCCCAGAATAAATGATCTGAAGTCGATGGGATGAAATATGCTGGAAGGAGGGCATTAAGGCAACCCCCATCATCTAACATGAGGTACTCAGCAAAGCTGTATAATGTGGAGGGACTCGATCATAAGGTGCATGAACCGGTAACTGTACCGGGAATGGCTGACATGCAAAGTCAAGATAACTGAGGAATGGCTGACTCAGGCTTCAACTTCCTTCAAACAAGAGCATAACGGCATATGGTGACTAAATGAAGGCAACATAGACTTGATATACAAGCTGGGAGATCTTTGCGAAACAGGAGGCATCGACAGAGGCTCCATAGGGACTGGAAGCTTAACTAGTCGGTGGAGATAAACTCAGATAAATGAGTACAACTCCTAAAGTAAAACTATAACCCAACCAATGGATGTGATATATAGTGCTCTGCTCGAAGGTGACACGACTCGACAGCTGCCACAGATAACATCTTTCCTTGTCTGGCTTTTTGGTTTTTTTATTTTTTTGGACTTTTTTAGTTATTTGAAAAGCTTGAAAAAGAATAAAATAGCTTTATAGTTATAGACTAGGAGGAGACGAGTGTCATAAGGGAAAACAAACTAGTTCCAAGCAGTGGAACATACCTATGCTCAATGCAAGGATACATGTGTAGGATATCGACACTCGGGGGAAAATCCCCTCCCGGTAAAAAGGGAATCAAGCTGCAAAGGAAATAAAAAATGGCTCTGCATGGCTAGACATGAGACAAGCTTGGGCTACATGGCTGAAACACAATGTCAGGGAAGTCAGCATAAAGCTCAATAAGGCAGGCAAAGCTCATGATAACGCAATTACAACTTGACATAATGGAGTCCTGGGGAAATGGCCAGCATAAAGTTCAAGAGGAGTATGAAGCTCTTACTCAAGGACATGGCGGGACTAAAAGGGACTCCCAGACCTAAAAGAGGACTCACAGCATGGGTACCAAATACAAAAGGGAGCTAACTAGGACACCCATGTATAGGAAATCTCTACCATTCACATAGTATCACTTCTAACAGGAGCATGAAGGTTCCATGATACCATGGAATGGGTTCGTACCTAAGGTTAAGATGGAACGTTCATAAGGAAATGCATAAGTGCAAGCGGATGTGACATCCTAACCTATATTCCAGTTTAGACATGATACCTATGATAGGCACGAATGGGTCGAAACCTCAGAGAGAGTGTACAAAAAATGGACCCTACATGACAACCATATTAGTCCACAAACACTAAATAGTCAATAAAGAATCCAAACTATAGGATATCGGGAGGAATGATAATGACAATAGCACCCAAAGGAAACAATGCGGTGAACAATGGGACATAAAAAGGAAAGTAAGGTGTAGACCCAATGTTCATGCTTCCACTACCACCCCCATGAGGGTGACCACTGGTGTAAAGACCGAGAAAAAGGGATAAAAATCCTCCAAAAATGGAGTAGAGGATGGAATATGACCATTCCCAAATCTATGAGCATGGTAAGGGGCCGTGAAGCCCCCAAGTATGACACCAAAGTCCGTACTAGGACCAAGGACAGCTGATAGGATACCGGGCATGCCAAAAATAAAAGGACCCAAACTCAAGAGAGCATAAATATACTCAAGTAACCACGATCCCAAAGGCCAACTCGTGCACAAAGAGCACACTCCTAAGAAAATCTATAGCCAAAATACAAGAAAACCAAGGAGAGGATATGTGAGCTCCCGAATGCAGTAGGTATGTCTCGCCCAGGATAGGCTCGAAAATCCCATACACTACAAGCGAAGGTACGTAACCAATTATAGTGACCCTTAGCTTCAACGCGTAAAGCGACTGTGCTGTCTGATCTCTACCTGGTCGGGACACCTACAAAATAACCCCTGCAGAGTACCCCCTCAAAATCCTAGTTAGGGCCATTAAGGTCACCTCAATATAATCAATGCTCAAGTGGATAGTCGCAGGCGGGATTGAACGTATGGGTAGGGTAGAAAAGTCTGAAAATCTTGAAAGATCCCCCAGATACGAATCTCTCCAGTGCTACTCAGTTATGACTAGGGGTCATCCCAATCAATAACCACTCACACTGCCTCGTGATTAACTCCCTTTTGAGAGGAGGATCCTGAGAAACACTGGTTATATCAAGGAATTTCACACACTCACCTGGAAAGACACATACATGTTGTTGTTTAGTGATCTTGGAGAATTGACTTACAATGAGCTATTCCAAGATCCTAAAACCTAAGCTTGCTGGTGCACCCTATAAAATAAAAGAGTGTAATTAATTTTATTATGCGTTGATTTTAATTGGATGTAATTACTCAAAGGGAAATGGCCGTGCAACTAGTGATATGAAGAATCAGTAGTGAAATAAAAGTGCACACTATAACAAACAATGCTAAGTGCAATCTTTTTCAAATGAAAAATAGGGTATGCCACTACATGAGATGCATAAATATATATTCATTTCCGAATGCCAATGCAATCCTTCCTATATGAAATCCTAAACACAACTCTCATCCAAGCAATCCAATGCAAGTACCTCCTCAAATCCATATCTAAGATGCAAATAAGAGTGCAACTACATTGTATTTTTCAATATAAAAGAATGAAAAATGCAATAAAAGTCATCTAAGACTCTCAGTCTCTACAGCAAGTATAAAAGAAAATCCCAACAAGACACCGAGACAAAAAGAGTAATGCAATAATGGAAAAACAAAAGGATAAATGACTAAAACTACTTTCAAAGAAAAATCAATGAAAAAGTGGTCTCTGGTCACAAAAGAAGCATCCAATAGACAACATCAGACCCAAGGAAGACCCAACCACACTCACAAACCACCCAGCAACTTCCCACAACATCAAAATCAACCAAAAGGGAGGATGTATGTTGGCTATCTGGGCAGACCCGGGTTTACTAATATACATAGACCAACAATACCCCTAGCTCACTGGCCCTTTCAGTGACAAACTGCAAAACGGCCTGAAGTCTCACCCGAAGTGATCTTATGGGTTGGCTGAAGACTCAGGTGTCCTCAACCAGGTTCTGTAGAATCATAGGGTCTCGTGGTTTATCTTAGACAGTGAAATCTCTCTACGACGTGTGGTTCTCTCTTACTCGCGGGTTCTGACAGGGTAAGGACTCCTATCGCATCGCAGCGACTCGGGTGGTGTGCAACTCTCCCTTCCACTTAACCCATGCTCTACGATATCTCACACTGCAGCTCCTCTGACGGTGCGATATCGCCTACTGTCAACGCGATATCTTCTATAGTACGGCCCACTACAACCCTCACGGTCCAAAGGCTATCTCACTAGGTGAAATGACTTGGCTAACTTTCAACAATATAGTAAACATTTTGACTTGAACTTCCACAGTTCAACACACTCTACCTCAACTATACTTAACTGGCCGAATAAGTATACTGGAAACACTTTAACAAAATTACTTATTACTGCGTGAAACAAGCACTGATAAACTCATATGCAGACGCTTGATACATGTAAATCCACCTTTAACCTTCAATAATGCTGTAACTGAATGAGGACATACAGACATTTACTAACTGAGATACAACATTCATGTAACAGATAACAGATATCAACTAATTAAAGCACAATCACATGAAATAATCATGTAACACACTGGTTTTACGTGGTTCACTTCCAGGGTATAAGCTACGTCCATAGAACTGTGTTTATTTTGTCTTGAGAGAGTACACAGTTCTGCTGCAACCTATTGTGTAGCTAGAGATCTTCTGGGTAACTCCACACTCACTGCCGGGAGCCCTTCTCTCCTAGATCTCTTCTCTTTCTCTATATTGCCTTCTTACAATATTCTCTCTCTCTCTCTATATATATTTCCTTCTTACAATATTCTCTCTCTCTCTCTGTCAATCCCTACAGATTGTTACATACATACTCCAGGAATTGGCTACTGGTTACAGTAAGGTAACTATGGATTGAATAGTAGAACCAAAGCTTGACTCTATTACAATACAAAATAACTGTGAGCTAACAGACTACTGGACTCTCAGACTGGCTAATTGTCTGAATAGCTACAGGTTATCTGACTAGCTAACATTTTACAATACAGTTTACATCCCTTTATAGGTGGCCCAAAGGTCTCACCATTACAACACTATGGGCCTGTCCCAATAGTAACCCAAAAACCCTAACTATGACAATTGGTCTATCTATACTCGAACTGCCGCTTTTCGTCACACCACATCTCTCTGCAGTCTTCCACGCTTCCCGGCGCTGATCATGGGTACTGGGCACCGCTTCCTTTTCTGTCCTTCGTCTTCAATACCTCGGCCTCGTTGCCCCTTTTTCCTTTATGAGCGTAGCTGAGCCCTCCTGTCTTCACTATTGCCTTGAATGCAGTGGGTGAGCTCTCTCTTCTCGGCCACTGCCTTGAATGTAGTGGGTGAGCTCTCTCTTCTCGGCTGCTCAGGTACTGTCGTCTTCTTTGACTTCTCTGCCCTGATAGTCACAGTTTCTGGCTCTAATCTGCAGCTAGAAACATGCTACGGCATCATATCTTTACCTTATCTCTTATATCTTCACCAAAATTGTCTATCCGCCAAAATGGCAGCTTCTCTTGTAGCTGCGGGACCCTACTCCAACAATGTACGTGACTTTTTAAAGAATAGATGCGTATGTACGTGAATTTTGGCCAAAAATCCACGTATGTACGTGACTTTTGGCCAAAAACCCATGTATACAGAGAAGGCAATGGTAAAAAGTAGGCCAAGGCCAAACTAATAAAGGGGAGTGTCAATGGACAAACATACTATAAAATGCGACACAGAAACAGGGAGAAACCAAGAGCAAGTCAATAATATCAAGCCCATTGTGCCCGCAAACCCCCAAATAAAAACAAGGAACATCCCTAGTGGAGTCGTCAATTCTGTTACGGAGAGAAATTCTTATGGCTTGGGGTACCACAATAGACAGCTTGACTCCAGAAATCAATCCTTTCGAATATGCAATAGAAATTAAACGTCTAACACTAAAGGAGCAGACCTCATACCTTATTCCGGACGGTTGAAGCAGATCCCCGTTGAGCTTTAAAATATTTAGCTTGAATTGCTATATTACTTCCTCAACAACAAGTAAACAATACAAGAATTCTATATATCATGGTGTTAGATCTATTCTAGCATATATAATCAATAATGTAAAAGCATTTGACATAATCCCATGGATAAAATATTCATTCAAATACACATCATTGGACAGGAAAATATATTTCTATTAATATAAATCATAGATTACAAGATACAACCTCTGACGACACGTCTGCGAACCGAAGAAACTTAATCCCCCATTTGGGCCTCCACCACTTCAATCCTCCAGCTCTCGATAGCAAGCTCACAAGCAAAAGGCAAGCTTGGGAATAACACAAAAGTGCTCCAAGGGACAAAGGGATGCAGACTCAAGCATAAGTTCCAGTAACAATGGACTATAGTTTCTTTGCTCTCAATTCTCTCTTATGCCTTCAATGTACCAAGGGGTTCCTTATATAGCTTTTCAAAGGGGTAATGAAAGGTCAAATCTGAGCGATCTCAAGGCATAGGGAAGGCTAGGAGTCAAATGAGTCGGATCCATGTTAAGGAAAACTCCAAAAGGATTTGGATTATGCACACATCTCGATGTACACAGTTTTAAAGGTCAAACCCACGTATATACGTGCTTATAGGTTTAAAAGTTGAATGTATCATTTTTCATATGTTTTTAGGGACGATCAAGGAAACATCAAAGGGAAAAAAATGGTGCATGGGGTCTAAGGAGTCTGCAGCGGGACAGGGGAAGGCCATACAAAGTGTGATTCACCTGGAGTGGTGAAATCTACTATAACTATCATTCACACCAAGGGCAGAAAGCAATGCCTTCCTTTGTGAAGGACAACTCTGAAGCACTTCCAATGCAGACATCACACAAGGAGTGTGGCCCAAATCCTCGACAACTGAATAGTTCTGGGTGGCACGGGAATTTGGATTCTGCCCCAAACACTTAAGGACTCCCTTAGGAATGCGAGATGCAGCTTCATGTTTATCCACAGGTTTCTCAATACGCAAAGGAGACCCTGGTCGATCAGGTTCTTTTCCTGGGCTGGGTTGTGATGAACCATAATCTTTCGCACGGGTCACATCTTTGGCAGCATGGACCATGTTAATGCAACCATGACCACTACCCTTCGGTGGATCTTGATCACCACCAGACTAGTCATGGGACTTTGAGTTCATATTTTTATTGTGTGGTAAAGGGTTAGTTAGCACAGCTGGGCCCTGTGCCAAGAACCTCTAAGCTTCATCAATACGAGGGCACAAGTAAGTGAGGTGATCGTCCTTATAGAAATTGCAAGGGAACTTAACCTTACATTTAGCTTGCTTGTCCCCCCTAGCATTATTACCATTCTTTTCATTATTATTAGCATTCTCATTCTTATTCCCACCCTTACGATTATTCTTACCCTTTTTTCGATTCTGTCCCGGCTGCTAGTTACCCTTATGGTCCGACGATTGCACTGAAAGCACACTTGCCGTTTGGGTGGGTTGAGACAAATCCATAGCTTGTCTCAAAGAAGATTGATTGATTGACAATTGACTAACTTGTTTTGCAACCAAATCTGTAGGTTTCACACTTGCACAACCCACAATGCCATCGGAATGTGGTCCAAGTTTTACTTTGGGGTCAAAACTAGAACACGGAGCATTGGGAATAATCTCATATAACAAACTAGACTGAGCATAAATCAAGTCCAATTCCTGCACCCTAAAAATCACTTGCTCCTCATTCTGCACTCCAGATGTGGAAACATCCTTCGCTATATACAGCAATAATGACTTAAGGAACCATTCGAGGAGGAATTCTGGTGGTATAAAGGATTTAATTAACCTCTTCCGTCTATGCCACTCTTGAATATGATCTGAGATATGTGTGGCTTTATCCTACCGAAATGTCTACAAGAGTTCAGTACCAATGTCATAGCACACTGGTAGCTGGAAGTGATTAAGAAAAGTCATCACAAGGTCATTGAACAAAGCGAAAGCTCCCATAGGTAACTCTATATACCATTTCGTGGCAGGCCCTTTAAGGATGCATTAAAATAGTCTTAAACGGATTGAGTTATGATGTAAGGAATTCGAAGAGAACCATAGGTGAAACGTAGTAATGTGTTCGCTCAGATCCTCTCTCTGTTTTCCCTCGAACTTAGGTATATCTGAGGGAAGCTTAGTAGGGACAGCCAGCCAAGCTAGGTCATGAGCTACATGATCATTCGTCAATCTCGACAAGTCAGGAAGATTTTGTGTCATGAGGAAAGGGAGCCTAGGATGATGAGGTTTATGGACCGCTCCCTCATTCATATAGGTCTGATTACCACCATGGCCATGGCCATAGTGCCCTCCTTCTGTTTGACCCAAATAGGGTGGCATGGAAGCACCATAGTGTGGTGGACCTTGACTATTAGGAGCTATAAAGCCGTAGTTTGGAGAATAAGCAGGTTGTTGATACCCGCCTCCATAAGGTGAAGAACCCTATCCATACCGCGTCCCATAATAGGGTCCATAAGTCATCGCATGAGATGTCCCATGAGACACTCCGTAAGTAGGAACGTATGCTCCAGAGGTAGGAATATACACTCAAGAAGTAGGAATGTGACCTCTAGAAGTATGAGAATGACCTCTCGAAACAACAAACGATACATGAAGCTGAGACACAACCGATCTAGTAACCGTAGTATGGACATAACTCGTAGCAATGTTTCAGCCCGAAGGACCACATGAATGAGGTGGAGGGTGGACATTTGAAGAACTAGGGATAGAGGACGAAGGGATCTGAGTGATCAAGTACGTACTATTCCCTATAGTCACTAACCCTAGACCTAGGAGGAATATGTGATGTAACTTCCACCACCGAGATGGAAGGTGCAATGTGACTAGTGCTCCCAAACCTCTCCGCATGGTAAGGAATGAGAGTGCCCCCAGGCATAGTGTTAGGCTCAAAGTCAGATTCGACATGAAATGCCAAATCATGTGTGGGAAAACCAGACATAGCATAACTAACATAGCTAGTGCTGGCAGGTTCAAAACGAGTCTCGGCATCCTTCGGCATTCCATACCGGTAGTGTGTCAATGGAGAATCAACCCTGGAGTGAGTAGGTCTATCATCAAAGGTTCCTATCTTAGAAATCACAGGACCTAACTCAGCCAAGTCGGGTGAAGGATTGTAAGTAGGAGTAAACTCCCCATCATCTACATGAATGGGAGAAGGTGGTTTAGGAATACCTTCTATATGGTCTCCCATGGTGTGTGAATCAATGTGCAAAGTAGTCCTCCTGGAATTTCTAGGTCTCTCTCTGAAAGGAGGAGGAGATGTAGAAGGCGGAAGTTTTCCTAAATGATGAGAACAGCGAGGAACCGTACCTGAATCCATAATGACTCAAAAAATAGAAAAGACTCTCTATTTATGCAAACCCTAGGAAAGCTATCATGCATAGAGAAATCACTAATAAAATATAAAGTCAAATGCAAGCAATCAAGGGAAAGATAAGTGAGCTCCTGAATGAAGTAGGTATGTCTTTCCTAGGAGAGGATTGAGACTCCCATACACAAGCGGAGGTATGTAACCAATTATTGTGGCCCTCAGCTTCAATGTGTAAAGTGACTGTGTTTTCTGACCCCAACCTGGCTGGGACACTCACAGAATAACCCCTACAAAGTACCCCCTTGATATCCTAGGTAAGGCCACTAAGGTCACCTTAATATAATCAATGCTCAGGTGGACAATCATAGGCGAGATTGACCGTATGGGTAGGGTAGCAAAGCCCGAAACTCTTGAAAGAGCCCCCAGATATGAATACAATCCTGGAAATATCTCCGGTGCTACTCAGTTATGACTAGGGGTCATCCCAATCAATAACCACTCACACTGTCTCGTGCTTAACTCCCTTTTGAGAGGAGGATCCTGAGAAACACTGGTTATACCAAGGATTTCACACACTCACCTGGACATACACATACATGTTGTTGTTTAGTGATCTTGGAGAATTTACTCACAATGAACTATTCCAAGATCCTAAAACCTAAGCTTGTTGGTGCACCTCATAAAAGAAAAGAGTGTAGTTCATTTTTTATTTTAAGCATTGATTTTAATGGCTTTATTACTCAAAAGAGGGATATGGCCGTGCAACTAATGGTGTTATGACACAACATGAAGTAAAATGCACACCTAACAATCAATGCAAATGCATTGTGTCCATGAAAATAGGGTATGTTACTACGTGAAATGCACATTTTTTCTTCAAATGATGAATGCAAGCTTTCCTATATGAAATCCTAACTAATACTCCAAAGCAAATCTAGTGCAAGTACAATGCAAAATTCAAAATGCAATGCATGATGATAAGAAAATGTTTTTGGATTTTTTGAAATAAAATGAGATGCAAAAAGCAAAAGAATGATTCTACAACCCCCATACCTTGCAAGCACACTCAAATAACACTCAAGAAAAGCACTAACGTAAAATAAATCTAATGCACTAATCTCAAACAAAAAATCGAAAATGCCATGACAAGAACCTTCTTTAAAAAAAATTTAGCCTAAAGAAAACATCTCTGGTCAGAAACAGAGGTATAAACAGACTCAGGCAATGCCAAAGGAGACTCAGCAAACATCAAACTTCACCCAACAACCATTTAACTTCCACAAAAAGGAAAAACTAAGGGCATATGTGACTGTTCGCAGTAAACCCGTGTGTATACGCAGAAATTGCAGAGAAACTCGCGTGTATACGTGACTGTGAGTTAAAAACTCATGTATAGGAAGAAAGGTGCATAAAATCAAGGCAAACAGATAGGCTGAGACAAAATTCACACCAATCCGACACTACCCGGCAAATATGCCCCCAGACCTGACACAGAAATAAGAGAGAAAGAGTAATTCAAATTCATTGAATGCCAATATAACAACCCCCAAAGGACAACTACTAAGAAATCCCCAGTGGAGTCGCCAATTCTATTATGGAGAGAAATTCCTATGGCTTGGGGTACCACAATAGACATCTTGACTCCAGAAATCAATCCTTTCTAATATGCAGTAGAAATTAAAAGTCTAAAACTAAAGGATCGGACCTTGTACCTTATTTTGGATGGTTGAAGTAGATCCCAGTTGAGATTTCCAACTTCAGCTTGAATTGATAGATTACTTCCTCAACAACAAGTAAACAATACAAGCATTCTATATATCATGGTGTTAGATCTATTCTAGCATATATAATCAATAATGTATAAGCATTTGACATAATCCCATGGATAAAATATTCATTCAAACACACATTATTGGACAGGAAAAGATATTTCTATTAATATAAATCAGAGATTACAAGATACAACCTTTGTCGGCATGTCTGCGAATCGTAGAAACTGAATCCCCCACTTGGGCCTCCACCACTTCAATCCTCCATCTCTCGATAGCAAGATCACAAGAAAAAGGAAAGCTTGGGAAGAACACAAAAGTGCTCCAAGGGACAAAGGGATGTAGACTCAAGCATAAGTTCCTACAACAATGGACTATAGTTTCTTTGCTCTCAATTCTCTCTTATGCATTCAATGTACCAAGGAGTTCCTTATATATCTTTTCAAAGGGGTAATCAAAGGTCGAATCCGAGTGATCTCAAGGCATATGGAAGGCCAGGAGTCAAGTGAGACGGATCCATGTCAAGGAAAACTCCAAAAGGATTTGGATTTTTGTACACATCCTGATGTACACAGTTTTAGATGTCAAACCTGCGTATGTATGCGATTATAGGTTTAAAAGTCGCGTGTATCATTTTTCACATGTTTTTAGAGATGGTCAGGGAAACATCAAAGGACAAAAAATGGTCCAAGGGGTCTAAGGATTCTGCAGTGGGACAGGGGAAGGCCATACAAAGTGTGATTCACTTGGAGTGGTGAAATCAGCTCATCGTATAGCTGACAAACATCATAGGATCAAGGGAGAAATGGTGACAACGATGGAGAAAATGGAGAGAACCATGGAGAGACAGAGTCTCCTCATTAGAACTGTAATGGATTTTTATTTGTATTACTTCTCAAAATGGATGAGGTACGTATAATCTCAGACATATATATGTATGAGGTGGGCATACCCATGCTTGTATCAATGTCTCAATATAAAAATGGGGATCAACTCTCAAACATGGGGAGACTATCAATACATATAATTAGTAGTACATAATGGTGGACTCAATAGGAGGTTGAATAAAAATACATATTTGAAGAACTAGTAGATATAAACAATGTCATTCTCTTGGAATGCAATATCACATTAATTGATGTGCTATTGAAGCTAAAGCTGTACAAAACTACATGGACTAAATGAATGAGAGTCAGAATATCTAAGCTACAATAACTAGCACCTGATACTGGAGATATACAGAAGCATGATATTGAGAGGATTATGAACACTATTTCCAGCATAGCCTGGATATCATAAAGGACATGAAACTATATGGGTCCCAAATAGGCTAACCAATGTGTTAGAGTTGGGTGACAATCGGGTTATTCAACCATATAATGAAGGAACCACTACCCTATACAAATCTCAACAATGCTATAATGTAGCTGAAATCGAGCACGTGAAACACAACCAACCCAAAAGGAACTAAGGACTCCTTTCAAGTGGTCCAAGAAACTCATCAATGAGGTGGATGAAACCAAGATACATGGACCTCTAAGTCTATCCTATGGAATAGATGTGTTGAATTCAACAAAGGTATACCCACAGCTACCAAGGAAATGAGGTTTGCTTGATAGAAGTGCAAGGGGGATAACCAAATACATGGCATGATAATGAGATTGAGACACTTAGCAAGGAATAGGCGCAGAGGAGTATGAGGGACTCAAACTTAATTTGTTCTGAGTATAATGACATGACTCGCCTATTAGAAAATGACATTGACTCATGGGGATGGAATCATAGCCATGAAACTGGGGATATGACTACAATGGGAAATACCTGAGGAAGGTACTAGATAACCGATATCCACGGGATCCAAGGGAAACTCATCATAAAGTAATTTGAAAAAAGTTGAACCAATGGGGAAAATGATGCCATGATGTGAGACTGTATGCAATATAGGTGGGAACCGAGAGGAACCATTTAGTACTTTTTCATCATTTAAGGACCTCGAAGAAGGGATAGAAGTATGCTCATTATGATACTGTCTCGTGGAATTTTGTCGAGCCAAGGATGGTATATGCTCAATGTTTTTTTCATGTTTGGAGAGTCTAAAAAAATGAAGAAGAATCCAATATGTCTATTTTTTGTACAGTAGTCTCATAAGCCCAAACGAGGATAAAATTGTACAAAGGATAAATCTACCAACTGAAAGCAGAAAAGAGAATGATTTTTCATAGGTAGTCCAACCAAATTGAAAAAGGATAAACCTATACTAACTGAACGATCATTCAAATACTTTTACGAGCATGAACGGAACCAATTTTTCTAGGCGATATTTTCTTTATGAGAGGGATGGAAAAGAGATTAATTACAACCGATAAGTGAGATGTTTAGTAGATTACGATCCCAACATCCAAAAACGCATAAAAGGATATAGAGGGAAACATTCCTAGTTCGAAGGTGCTAGGGTGGTCCTTTTCATTAATTGGTCTACACATTCTGAAAAAGAGATAAATGATACCACATAGACACCCTTTAAAATACTTTAATAAGTTTGAAAGGAAGCAATCTTTATTGACAATATTTTCATTCTTTAAGGAGTCATAAAAGAGCTTAACAAAAACTTTTTAATGGTCTTTCAAGCAAGGAGGAAGTGTTCAATGTTCCAAAAGAGGTGATGTTGGGATCATGGCTGACGGGGAGAAAAAATAATAGTGGAACACTAGTGGAGCCTCCTTATGGAATGGTGAATGGTGGAGAAATAACACAAAGTTTGCAGTATGGACAGAGTGGAGGGTTCGTGAACATGCCAATACATAAGGTGTTGCATATTCTGGGATCGAAAAGTCCAAACAAGATATTGGGTGGTTAGTTACTGATGTTTGAGAGTGCGTTGAGGGGAACGACCTAATATGGGTGGGCCCAAATGTACCTGATAGTGGTTCAGCATGGGATAAACTAGGATATCTTGGTGGATGGGGATTTATGCTTCCCATCCTTTTTGTTCTCATTATTATTTGAGAGGTTACCGACATTGTGATTGCATCCAGTGGTGCATGATGCGGGACCACGTGAGCCTCGTATGATGCAGTGGTGTGAGATAATGATCCAAAAGGGAGGTGGCTTGGTAGGTTGTTTCTTCACCCAAGATATATCTATGCCATGGCTCTAGATTCCAATCCTAATTGAGGATTATCTACATGCAAGCATGGACTACTATGGATATCAAAAAAGCATTGACCTCCTAGATAGGTCCGGGGACTAGATGGTATGTATACATGACTCTTTGTGGATTCAGTCATTTATTTTGGTTTACTAGCATAGTGGTAGTTGTATTATACATGTGAGTGATGTTGATGACATACTGTGTGCATGTGTAGATGTGGAAAAAGATCCTCCATTGGGATACCAATTATGTAGGGGAAGAGTGGAGGGGCTAGATTCACCTGCTCACAGGAACAAGAGGCGACGGAGTGCTACTTTAGAATCACTGCAAATGAATGTGGAGAGGCTACTGGAGGGATTCACCGATGATGGGTGGAAGTATTTGGACAATGAATTGACTGTTGGATGTTATCGAGATCCACCAGAGTGGAATACTCTAATGAGGATGATCGTAGTGGATGCAAATTACGTTAGAGAAATGTCACAAGGAGATGTGTCAATGGAGCAGGAGAGATCAAATGAGGAGGAGACAAATTTAGGTCAGTTAGAGTCAGATTAGAAGCATGTGGTGTTTCCCCTCAATGTATTTGAGCATGGAGAATTTTTTATTATATGTATGATGAAAAATACTATGGGGCTTCTCTTTTTTGTATTGATTATGATATTATGATATGGATGCACATTTTTGTATTTTTATGTGTTATATGAGTCTCGTGTTATGATGATGGATATGCCTATATGATGTATATGACATATGTATGCATGATTATATCATGATGCATGATGCATTTTATTTCATATATGCGATGATTGATGTGCCACTCCGAAATGTCATTAGCCATTTTATCTGCTACATTATTGAGACTTCTTGGAACATGCATGAATGAAATGGATTCAAAATGTCTAACCAAATTTCTAGTGCACATGAAATTTCTAAAGAGGCAGATATCACATACCCGGTAGTAGTTATTCAACTGGGTGACAAGAAACTGGGAGTCTAGGAAGACATCAAGGCGATGAATACCCAAGTGAAGGGCATTGGTCAAGAGACCAGCGACAATGTCATACTCATCCTAGTTATTGGTGGCAATGCCAATGAAAATTCCATCGATATGGATCAACTCATGTGATGGGGAATAAATGAGTCACACATCGGAGGCCAGATTAGGAGAACATATACTTGTGCCATCAACGAAACTAACACAGGAGGGAAAGGTAGGATCCGTCTTTATCAACCAAGGAAATAAACTGTGAGACTCATGGTAAAAATGATGCAAAAAAAGAAAGAAAAAATATGAGACAAGGGTATTTAGGTTGGTCGAATTAGGCATAGAATATGTTGAGGTAAATTCCATTACAGGGATTCTTCAAGAGGTGACCTTCGAAGTCAGTGAGGAGGTATACCTCCTTGTCAAGACAATGATGGATGGAATAGGGGCCCTGCCACATGGATTCAAACTTCCCTTTTCTAGTATTATCATTGGAATGGTCATAGATGAGGACAAGGTACCCCTTATTAAAGGTGTGTGGGTGGATGTGGGATTCATAATAGGAATTCAACCGGGTCTTAGATGCTTTGATAATTTGGAGATAAGAAATATGGTCCTCATCATTTTGTTCAAGCATAAGTAGGCATTTTTCCAACGCTAAAGTATCAGGTAGAATATCAATGGCAAGGATGAGTGAAATAATATGGAATTCAATGGGAAGAACTAACTCCACACCATGGACTAAATGGAATGGGGTAAAATCGGTGGCAGTTTTGGTCGATCCCAGGTAGGCCCATAGGGCATAAAATAGAAAGTGATGCATGACACTTCCATGAATAAAATATTTCAAACAGAGAACTGATATGATGATGAGAAAGATTCATCAGGGATGAAAATGAGCAATGGTGTAGGTCATCCCAAGGAGAGATTCAAGGATCTCTTGACCATTATGAAAGTGGCTCTTGGATAGATCACAAGGATCTTCCATGTTCGATGAGGGGGAAGGAAGACTGGAAGTGGAGATCATAAAGATGGCGTTGGTGGTATCTGAGGAAGAATCCATAGGGTGTATTTCTTCTAATATGGTGACTTTAGACTCAAGGTAGTGCTCATGGAAATTAGTGAGGAGGGACTGGTACTTGGGAAGGTTTGGGAAATGATGGGAATAATGACCATAGAGGCCACAAATTGCACACGAGTGATTCATACATAATGATTTGTTCTTAACTATAGGGATTTTTGGTACATTAACTACTGCGGTGTCATTGACTTCTATTACTATGTGCATGTAGATGTGAAGACGAGAAAAATCAAGAAAATTTTGAGTAGTCTGGTCGATGATATCGCATAAGGCACACGTAGGAGGTGGATTTGGCTATGCACGGGCTTTTGGTGCCTTTCCTTGAATGTTTATAGGAGGAGGGGGTGTAGGATTGGATGAAGGAGAAACTAGTTGTGTATCAGGAGGTGGATGTGACATTGGCTCAATATGTTTGACTATTGTCAACATGATTTGTGGTGTCGGTGTGGGGTTGGGTGGATAGAGGTACCAAATTGGAATGCCCAAAGTTAATATTAGAAGGTTAAGAGTATCCATGATTGGTTTACTCATGATTCTAAAGGGTGGAAAGCGAAATGGTATGGTGTGTATGGGAAATGAACCCCAATAATTCCTTAGGGAAATACTGGGGTTGGTCCCAGTTTGCAATTGGTGCTATAGTTGAGGTTGTGATGAGGTCTGAAGTTTATTGGATGTGATGGTGCACAAGTCTAATATTTCATCTATAAAGGGAGGAGGTGGTAGGGAAAAAACTGTGTTAGTTAAATGGGCATTGGTAAAAATACTTGGACATGCTCTAGATTGGTCAGTCCTTTGGGATTGTAGTATGTGAATTGGTGAATGGTCACAATCATCCCATTGTGGGGGAACATCAGGAGTCGAAATATAGTTGAATCAACATATTGCATTGCATAAATGTAAATACGTCCAAGGAGAAGGTTATAATCTAGTTGGGAGTTTACAACCTTGATGTTGATCAACACATTTTTACCTGTCAACTCAATGGGGATATTCATTAGAATTCCCTATGGCTGGGCAGCGCAACCATCATTATCGCATAGGGAGCTGGTTGATGGTTGAATGGTTGGGAATCATAACGTCTTCCAAATGAAAGTTGAAATAACACAAGTGGACGCACCCTCATCAATGATGCATCAGTGAATGACCAAATTATGAATGGTGAAAAGAATCTAGAAGGCTACAAATGAAGGCATCTAGGGTTCTCCTTGATCTAATTCAAAAGTGATCAACCTGGAGTTAGAGGGGTTGATGGAACCTAAATAAGATAAAAAGGTTTTGCATTATGAAGTAAAAGTACTTAAGACTTTCAGAGAGGACACGAAAGAGGGATATTGGTCCAAGTCATCGAAAATACTATAATTGAGAGAGGATATAGTAGTGGGATTGTTCACAACTCGATGCAAAGGGAACTTAGGGAATTTGGTGGTCCCATTTGTGGGGGTTCTCAAAAAATGTAAGGACATATAAATAGTAGTGGAGGTATATTTAGTGGAGGGAATAATGGTTTCCATGGTGGATCCATATTGGTTGCGTCGAGTTTGTAAGTTGACATCAAATGACAATGTCATAAGATGATGGACACCAGGATTGATGGGTTGAATCAAAGAAGTGGTTGCGGTGTTTTGTTAGACCAATGGTTGGGTTGCAACCATACCTTTATTCGATAACTAGTTATGTAGCACCATAGGTGGAGGAACTTGTGGTGTTGGGTTTGGATGTGTTGGAGAAACAACATTGGTTTCATGTTTATTTTTTGCTTATAAAAGGTGGAAAACTCGATGCATCTGGGGTAATTGGTGTATAATGGCCATACAAATCACAAATGGTACAGGGATGGTTAGTCTTCAACTGAGGGTTCTTCCCAGGTCTACCTGGATTCTGGGGGTTCTATGCAGGGGTATTATCTCTATTTTTGTTTGGGGGGTTAGGTTGTTGACCACCCCCTGGAGGTTGGTGATTTCCCCTGTTCATACCTCTCTGTCTTCTTACCTATCCTTGTTGGTTATTGGGGGAGGGTTAATTGGGGAGGTTCTATTGACCATAGACATGTCATTGAGGAACAAGAGGAGTTGGGGCTAGAGTAGGTGTAGGTTGAAAAGGTGGTGGGTATTAGGATGGAGCGGGTAGAGGGGCTTCAAAGCCTATCATTTAGCCATTACAAGTAGGTGACAGGAAATTTGGCCCATGAATGTGAGGAATGGGTGTTGGAGACACATATGAAGGTGTGTCTTCAGAATGATCCATTGCATATGAAAATTAAGGAGGGTATCTATTTTGGGAAACACTAGGGGTGTTTCCATGTTACCGGAGTGAGGCAAATTCGAAGGAGAGGCCATGTACAAGTGGGTGTGTTGGGTAATAGAGCCAATGACTCCATAAACAATATGAGATTTCCCTGACATATCATGCCTTGAGGATCCAGACTAGGGAGAATCATGTATGCTTGTGTAAAGTTAACTTGATTGGGCATAGATAAGTTCGAATTGTTGTTCTTTCAGTATTTCTTCTTCCTTAGTTTGTGGGTGCTCAGATGGAACATCCCTGGTTGTAGGGGGAGTAAGGTTTTATGAAACCAATCAAGGAAGATCCTATCATCCAAATGGATTTTTCAAAAACTATGACGATGACACCACTCATGGATACGATCTGTAATATGGGTAGCAGTGTTCTGTCTACAGGATAACATGATTTCCATGCCCTCATCATAATAGATGGGTAGCTGGAAGTATTGGAGAAATGTTGAGGCTAAAGAGGAAAAATATGGATAAGTGGCATGGGGAAACTAAATGTACCATTTATCTGCAACACCAATGAGTTTGCACTAGAATATCTGCAATTGAATAGAATCATCCACTATGTTGTTGGATGAACACCATAAGTGGAAGGACATGATATGGTTCTGAGGGTCTTATCTTGCATTTCCCTTGAACTTAGGGATATCCGAAGTGAGTTTGGTAGGAATGGGAGGCCATAGTGGGTCATGACAGATGGGGTCATTTGTTAACCTCACCAAATCAAGGAGGTTGATACTAGCCATCAATGGAAGACTAGGACCTAGACTAGATCTGGGAGGGCCAACAATGGTGTTGGTTCGAACAAGAATGTAGATATCGCGAGAAAATGTGGGTTGATAGGGTGAATCCCGATAGTAGAAGTAACCACTGGAAGGGTGTGAATATCGAAAATAGCGGTAGAAGAGTTAGTTCCCCCATGCATGAGTGTGGGAGTTTTGTGAACCATGGTGGATGGAGTGGGGCCACCATTGGTGGGTAGCAAACCAACATCAATGTGTGTGGTGGTGAGTCCCACTAGGAAAATGGCCTGTAGGTCCAACATAAGGGATATCTGGTATGATGGGTGGAGTGTTCACAAGTACACTTCCAACAATCCCCCTTGGAAGGGGTTGGGAGGTGCACTAGCCATGGGGATAGACTAGGTAGTGAATAAGGGAGGTTTGAATTGATAGAGATATGAATCAGAATCAGATGCAGTATACGACTCTTAAGGTGGTGAACACCATTGAATATGGATCTAATGACGGCCATTAAAAGAGCCAATATGAGGGGAATTCCCCTACATCTATGGGAGTGAAATATGATTAATGAAGGCTCAAGGGTGGAAAACACGAGCTCAAAAATCCAACTACAATTGAGTGTGCATAAGGAGAGCTGGTAAATGGTGTCACTGCTATCATGAATTATGCAATCGATGTGGACACCATTTGTTCCTCTACCCTGTAAATCACAAGTGTAAAACAAAAGAGCACATCAATATATCCTTTCCTTAAGCAATTAATTTGAACAACATGAAATAAATCATACCTCAAACCTAGATCTCTTTTTCCTCATTCTGAAAGCCCTTGCAATGTTCAATAACTGCAAAACATATCAAAAGACAAAACATAAGGTCATAGTATCATGATGAATTAATTACTTATATCAGTGATCAAAGAATCTGATAATATTCAATTGACATTAACAACACATCAAATATAGGAAAGGGGGACACTTTTGTATTAAATAATGAGAGAGTAAAGTTACAACCAAGCCTTGATGTTGATGGCTTCAACCTCTATAAGAAATCTACAATCCTTCACAACTATGAGCATCTCTTAACATACAAGCCAACTCTATGTTGCATCTAACTCATACTTCAATCCAACAACATAAGGGTACTTTTTTTGGGCTTCCTTCACTCACATCATGAAGGCTTCATTTATAGGCTCAAAACACATGATATTGACTGGGGGAATGGATAGGAGGTGATCCCAACAGGTGATGGATGTGAATGCCACCTCTCCCAAGATAATAGGAACTGACTCGATGGAGGTTCCCGCAAGGAAGCTTCCAGAACCTTATTTTTTATTCTCTTTGGACTATCGACGCACTTAGCAGAAAGGCTAAAGGTACTGACCTAATTTTTTGCCAAAGAAAAGGAAAAAAAATTCTTATTGATCCACATTGGGAAGCACTGTCGGCCATTAGAGGAAATTTCTACTCAAAATGGGCCTTTTAACTCTAATTCAAATTCCATGTCATCATGTGTTATTCAATGAAATTTATTTAAATTTGAAATACCGTATAGGTATTAAACACCTTTTTAATATAAATTTGGGGATAGGTATCATAAACAAAACTACTCTTTTGTTTGTATTTTCGACATATCTCCCTATTTTTTTACTTAATTTCGATCCAGATATCTCTTTGGATGTGGAATTAAATTCTGCATGCAACGAGTACCCACTCGCCGTACTTTTGACAAACCCTGCTGCCTCAAAAACAAGAAATACCTGAAAAAACATGATGCTGATAGCATCATCATGTTTTTTTAGGTATTTCTTTTTTTGGGGGGTAGCGGGGTCCGTCAAAAGTATGCAAAGTGGGTACTTATTGGATGCGGAATTTAATTTCACATCGAACAAGCTGTCTTGATCAAAATTGGAGTAAAAACATGGGAGATATGTTAAAAATGCAAACAAAAAGTAGCTTTTTCTTTTCTTCCTCCAAAATAAATAAATATTATTTTATTATTTTAACTATTATTTTATTAATTTTTTTTAGGAGGCCCATTTTGAGTTGAAATTTCCTCTAATGGCTTTGCACAAAGAGGGGAAAGGTGCTGTCCTTCCAAAATATAGAAAAAAATTAGCCAAGGTGTCTTAGTTCAGGATCTATGAAAGGATAACAGGCAATGTGGAATTTCCAGATGCTACAGAATGCCCCCCAAAGTATGAAGCTAGAAGAAAGTGATAGGTGAAATAGTTTGCAAGATATCATTCTAGTATAGAGGCAATGATAGATGAGCTCATAACTGACATAGGACCAATAACTGACTTACCCAATTCAATCATGACTGTGGACCAATACACTGTAGATCCATAATGATGTCCATGTCATGGCTACCAACAATGCAATGTAGATCCATGAACAACTAATGTAGAAGGTAGAACGTGGATACATAACATACAAAGTAGATCCATGTTATTTGACCTTAAATATGGAACACAGCCACCAAACATACAATGTTAATCTGTGTCAGGACTCTAAATGATATCCAAATGCAACTTGAGCATAGGAAACCATAGTGACAAATCTTAACCACTCAGGGTCTTCATTTCATTCCCCAACCCATATGATTCTAAGCATGTGAATAGACATCTTGACGTCAAACATGGTAGAAACCACTTGATTACCAGTCATTGATGTGAACTATTAACAAGTGCGAGGGAAATCATCATTAATGTCAATGATCCCCAAGGTATCTAAGTACATTCTCCCAAGTGTGAATAGATGTTTTGAAGTCAAAAACTCGATAAAATATTTCAATCAGAGGTCATTGATGAAAACCTACTGTTGAAAGCAAGGAAACCTTCCATTGAGGCATGCATGCTTCAAGGTACTTTTCTAGATTTCTATGTCTAATTCCTAGATAATGATTCGAAGTCGACAGGAACAGACTCATCATAGGAGGTCTATGATGATTCCCACATTAGTGACATGAAACATGGAACAATGTTGATTTGAAGTAATGAAACAAACTCAAACATGACTAACTTTATGGATAGGTAAATTTCACGATGAGTTATTTTTTGGAAGAGACAACATTTGAATAATTTGCAACATGACAAATAACTTGGCAGCATTGACTTGACGAGACAAAAACCAGGTGAAATGCAAGGAATATGATGGAGCATTTTTTAATTGACTCAAAGGATTCAAGTTACTCACAAAATTAGATAGACTCAGAGATAAGTTGAATATCCAACTGTTCAGATATGTAAAAGTAGATAAGTGCCATGTTCAAAGGTGGACTATAGAATTCCATAAATACAAATGAAAAACATTCCCTTTTCCTTTAATTTCCCCATATTTAACAGATGAGTGTGTCTTTTCATTTTTACAAGTTAAAAAAGGGTAATAAACACTCATTATAGCTCACCAAGTGATGAGTCCATTCTCACATGTTTTACGAACCTGAGAAAGGAAGGGTTCGTTCCCAAAGAGGGTCTTCCATCATTTTGTTTTATGAGTCCAATGAAATAAAAATTAGTATTGTTCATATTTAGAGAGTCTAAACGAAGACACAAGGAAAATCCAAAAGGTCCTTTTTCATAAATAGGCCTAATCGGTTCGAAAAAGAGATAACCTACCATCGACTAGTCGATCGTTCTGATACTTTTACAATTTTGAACATAACAAGTTCGCTTGGCAATCTTTTTGTGTTTTTTAGGGAGACTTAAAAGAGCTTAAATATAAATCCGTAATGGGTTTCCTTTTTCATAGTCCACTTTTAACGAGTCTGAAAAAGAGAAAAAGTAGACTCGACGCTCTTTTGCTGGTGTTTTAACGAGCATGTGAAAAGTGTACAAAGACGCTCGATACTTTTTCATTTTCACTGCAAGCTTGAAAAAGACTAAAAGAGATTTTTTCATAGCCATGAACCAAAATTTGACCTAAAAGCCCAAAAACACATTAAAATCCAACTCTATTAGAACTATATGAAACAAATAGTAAAAACCCACGTTTATAAAATAATTTTGGATTTCAAAAATAATTAAATTATAATGAAATAACAAAAAGTTTCCAAAATTACTATATATAGAGACAAATAGTAATAGTTTTACCATTTGGAGTGTGTAGGAGTTGGAGTGAAAAAATAGGAGCTTCCTTTGGTGATTTTCAAGTGTCTCCATCCATTGTTTCTCAATATTCTTGGAAGAGGTAAGCATTCTAACCATTTCCATTTCATTCCCATAATGATTTTTTATTAGTTTTTAATGAAGATAGAAGGTTTTAATTAGGGTAAATGGGGATTTATGACTAGATAGATGAGGTTCATGGGAATTTAAAAGGAAAGAAACATGGGCCATGGTGGCCCTTTATTTTTTGGCTCGTGACCACGACGATGCTCTGTCATGCTGGGACAAAGGCGTCATAGGTGATTTGTCCACAACTAATAGAGGTGCTGGGCAATGGCACTCTATGTATGCAAAGGCATATGTGTTGTAGTTGCTCTATCTACGAAATGAAGAGGCATAAAAAATTACACAAAAAATAAACCTTATCTCCTAGCAAAAAATGAATTTTCCTTCTATGTTATTTAAAAACAATTTTTAATGCTTTAATTTTTGTAATGATATGATTTCTAACAAAAGTATTTATGTTTTGTAGGTGCAATATAATGTTCACATCATGGTCATTTGGAAAGAGAGAGAGCATGAGATGACTGTATTCCAATTTGTTAGTGATCCAACTACCGTAGAAGCCTTACAAAACTGCGGGATGTTGAAGTACTTTAGGGTACCAGGAATGAAGGCATACATCCACCTATTGGAGTCTATTATAGATATGTGGGATCCTAAGCAGCAGAAATTTGTGATTGGAACCCACTACCTAAACATAGACATTGAGGATATTGTAGAAGGAGCAAGTCGACATAAGTCGACTTGAACGAAGACCGACTTAGTCAATCAGCCGACTAAGTCGAGAGACCGACTACGTCGGTTGGCTGAGTAAACACAGTAGTTAGTCTGTTAACTAATAGTCGTGTCGGTTCGGCGAACCGACAGGTAGTTATGATTGTAACTGTTTGTAACCTGTATATTAGGCTGTTGATCCACTCAAGAACGTAGTTCAGTTCTTGGCTTTGTATGATCTATTGAGAATAATATAATCTGTTCATCTTATCAGTTCTTGTCTCTTGTATCTGTGAATATTCTATGTATTTTTGTATGTATTATTGGTAACCTTATGTGATCTATGAGATTACAACATTGGTTCCGTTGCCGGTAGTACATAACTGGAATATAGGCTCACATATGATACCAGAGTAGGAGATCAAGGACTGGTGGGAGTGAAAACTTGCTAACTATCTCCAAAATTACGCAAGAAGGAACAGATTGACAGTCGCAGAAGCAAAAGCCAGATTTTTCACTGAAACTCACGAAAAATTTGTCGAATCCGTGCCACATCTACTGAAGCAGCTTTTGGATGAGAAAACCGGGCAAGACTAAAGAAGCACAGTTACTCCAGAAACTGATCCGAGGAGGACGTACAAATCTCTCAGAGTGGTTCGAAAAGATAGCCGACGACTTCTGTGAGGAACAAGCAGTCGAAGACAGAACCTCTGTGGAAACCGTCCGACACAAATTTTTCACAGAACTTACTGATCAATTCTTGTGTTCCTTACCGGCTTTACTGTTCAAGTTTCTGATAGAGAAAGGAGCAGGGCACATTGTTGAACCTCGACCTCTATTACATGAACCACCCTCAAACACTAACTGGGTCATTGCTGAAAGGGAGTGGGAATACTTCCTGAGTAAGTAGACACCATCCGAGCTTTCTAAAAAGCGTCGGGTAGGCTATGGGGGGGTAGCTGGTCGTGTGTCGGACCTAGAGCATAGTGGATCCTAGTCGACCAGAGTCTTCGTCACCAGTAATGCATAATCGACCGAAGAGGAACTGAAGGCATAGTTTTGTACTATAGTATGTCGGACATTAAGAGAATCGAAAGGGATGAAAGACAGAAGAAAAGGGAAGCCAGACGCGAAAGGGCCGCAGAGCTGTAGCAAAACCCTAGGGAGACCGACCATGATGAAGTACCGCCAGAGTCGGGTCATGACCGACGCAGAGAAGGTGAAGCAGAAGAGGTGTCCCCTGAAGATGATGAAATGTGGATAGAGCAGCCAGAAGCTCTCCAACTAATTGTTCCCGATGAAGGAGTAACCCTTTCCACAGTAAGTCCACGTACCAGAATACAAACTATTATTGAAGATGACCTTCGACTAAGAGCTGGTGACATTACGCTCTGGAGCCGACTAGGCGATGAACCATACCCGAGTCGACATCTCGTCATACGTCGACCGATCGAAGGGAACCGGGTGACCTTTCAAACGGCACCTTCCTTTCGTAGTATCCACTTGCTCCTGCCGACACATGAAGGAGCACCCCCCCTGCCACACACAACTTCAGAAGATACACAAGAGTCAGACTTGAGCACGCAAAGTGACAGTGGGTCATTAAGAAGACAAATTATCAACAATCCGCTCTTCGACAAGAAAGAGTCGACACCCGACGGGAGCACAAGTTCCGTCGACCAAAACCACATCGTCACCCCGACAGATTCGTCCGACTCAACAAACCCACCCCTTACAACATCACCTCCCCCACCCCCTCCCCCACCTCCACCTCCGACATCATCAGAGAGTAGTGACAGTGACTCCGACATGGGTCACGGATCTGCTCAGATTCCCCTTTATGAGGGTGACGAAGACCCCAGACGACACTGGTTTGTCTGCGAGTCAATATGGGAGGCTAACAAAGTAACAGAAGAAGACCGACAGATAGCCCAGTTCGCAGGAGCCCTTTGGAAAAGAGCTCTCACATGGTACATGACATTTACTGAAAGGAAACCTCGAGCGACAAAATCAGAGATCAAGACGCAATTTTTCTCCTTCTTCAAGACTCCCGATGCTAAACACCTGGCAGCCAAGAAGCTGAAGACGACCCAACAGAAGCCAGGAGAAACAGTCCGCGATTATGATAAAAGATGGAAGGATCTATTGAGTCAGTTGGACTATGTCATCGACGAACAATTACTCATTCAATGGTTCCTTGCAGGACTTTCATAGAAAATTCACCGACACATCAGTCTGGAGACCTTCAAATCGTACGAGGATGCGTTGACAAAAGCCTTGCAGGTCGATATGGATGAAGACATAACTTCCTGCCCGACCGACCACCGCTTGGAAGAACAGCTGGAGAATATGCAGAAGTCCTTGAAGGAGCTCACACTTAAGAACCAAGACATCTGGTGTACTAGCTGTTCAACAACCGGACATACAAAGGATAACTGTCGACAGCAATTCAGTCGACAAGATGTCCGTTTTGTACAGACCAAAGCGTTTTGTGACATCTGCCAGGAACGAGGAGACCATTCCACCGCTGACTGTCCTTACAATATGAAGAATGGAAAAGCCTCCTGGTGTGCTATATGCGAAACTACAAATCACAACACGGCCGACTGCCATCTCAACCTCAAAAATAGACAAAACTACCAGGCCATCTACCAGACAAATGCTGTAGCACAGAACACAGAGCAGAACAATAACAATAATCAGAATGGGAAACGAAATGATGGCCGACGCTACGACCATCGAAATGACAATCGACGACCAGGGTTTGGAAGAACAGGTCGATTCGTTAGAAGTCGAGAAATACGAAGTCGTCGACCTACTCAATGCTTTATTTGTTACAAAGAAGGGCACAGATGCGCCGACTGTCCGTACAAGGACAGGACTGATCTGAAATTTTGTACACATTGTGGGGTAGGCGATCACTCCTTGGAGGATTGCCCTACAATGTTGGAAAAAATTAGTAATAAAAGGAATTTTAATGTCTTGTCGTGTGTCCAGAAGAATGATGTCATAACTACTAAGAATTTGCACATCGTCACTCGACAAGGCACTAAAACCGGGCCTGACAATCCTC